>PVIH01003319.1:0-163542 GCA_004025045.1 Sigmodon hispidus | reverse complement strand
CACATCCTCTCCAGCATAGGCTGTCATCTGTGCCTTTTATCTTAGCCAATCTAACAGGTGTTAGGTGGTATCTCAAAGTTGTTTTGATTTGCATTTCTCTGATGGCTAAAGATGAAGAGCACTTTTTCAGGTGCCTTTCAGCCATTCGTAGTTCCTCTGCTGAGAATTCCCTTTTTAGATCTGTACCCCATTTTTTGATGGGGTTATTCAAGGTTTTGGGCTCTAGATTCTTGAGCTCTTTATATATCTTAGAGATCAGTCCTCTATCACTTGTAGGGTTGGTGAAAATCTTTTCCCATTTTGTAGGCTGCCGTTTTGTCCTATTGACAGTGTCCTTGGCTTTGCAGAAGCTTCCTAGCTTCAGGAGATTCCACTTATTGATTGTTGGTCTTAGTGTCTGTGCCACTGGTGTTATATTTAGGAAGTGGTTGCCTGTGCCAATTTGTAGAAGTGTATTTACCACTTTCTTTTCTATCAAGTTCAAAGTGGCTGGGTTTAAATTGAGGTCTTTGATCCACTTGGATTTGAGTTTTGTGCAGGGTGACAGGCTCGGATCTATTTGCATTTTTCTACACACTTCCATCCAGCTATGCCAACACCGTTTGTTAAATATACTATCTTTTTTCCATGGAATGTTTTGGGCCTCTTTGTTGAAGATCAGGTGTTCATAAGTTTTTAGGTTAATGTCTGGATCCTCAAATCTATTCCATTGGTCCACAAGTCTGTTTTTATGCCAGTACCAGACTGTTTTTATTACTGTAGCTCTATAGTATAGCTTGAAGTCAGGGATGGTGATACCTCCTGAGGTTCTTTTGTTGAGTAAAATTGTTTTGGCAATCCTGGCTTTCCTGTTTTCCAAATGAAATTGAGTATTGTTCTTTCAAGGTCCAAAAAATTTTGTGTTGGGATTTTGATGGGCAGTGCATTGAATCTGTTGATTGCCTTTGGTAGAATTGCCATTTTTACTATGTTGATCCTACCAATACAGGAACATGGGAGAGCTTTCCATTTTCTGATGTCCTCTTCAATTTCTTTCTTCAGTGATTTAAAATTTTTGTCAAATAGGTTTGTTACTTCTTTGGTTATAGTTACTCCAAGGTATTTAATACTATTTGCAGCTATTATGAAGGGTAATGTTTCCCTTATTTCTCTTTCAGCTCTTCTATCTTTAGTGTATAGAAGGGCTACTGATTTCTTTGAGTTAATCTTGTATCCTGCTACATTGCTGAAGGTGTTTATCAGCTGTAGCAGTTCCTTGGAGGAATTTTGTGGGTCACTTATGTATACAATCATATCATTTGCAAATAGAGATAGCTTCATTTCTTCTTTTCCAATTTGTATCCCCTTAATCTCTTTTCATTCCCTTATTGGTTTAGCTAAAACTTCGAGAACTATATTGAATAGATAAGGGTCTAGTCCACTTTCTGAAATACCACACACCCCTCATACTTTCAGCGCTCATGAAGACAGGACCTTTGCCTGTGTTGACTTTTTTTTTCTGTGAAGTTTCTGAAGTGTCAATGACTAACTACTCTTTTGTATGTCAATGACTCATATTTTCTGGAAAATTCTTTACCAAACTACACTCCAATTCTTTTCCTGATGAACTCTCATCTATTCTCTTGATCTGACACTATCTGGGCCCTTCCTTGAACTTGGGTCTACAGACTTGATCAGACTTTCCCAGTACACACTTGACATGTTTGTAATGATTACTTAGTTACAACTTACATTGATTTGGTTATATCCAATCACCATTCTGAAGACTGGACTAGAACTGAAGAAGAAAATCAATTCCATACTTCAAAACACAAAGGAAAAATGATGTGTGCATCAATGCCATTGGGGTGCTATGTGGAAATCATACCAGATTTTCTTGGGAAAATCTAGTATCTAAAAGAAATTCCTTAGAAAGCAATAAGTTATCCAGCCAACCAGGGTTACAGACTGAGCTCATGTCTGCTGTCCTGTCCCTCCTGTCCAGTGTCATTTCACAGGGATGTCTCAGTGTGGAAGATTCTCTCCTTTGTTCTGCGGTACTGGTAACAGGTCTAGGTGAAAAGCCAAACCTGACTTATAAAGCATCTCCAGCTGAACTAACACGTCTCTGATAGTATTTTGGGAACTATTTCTAAAAGCAGGAGAGACTTTCTGCTGGAGTCCCTGCAACCACCCAAAACACTCAGAAACCACTGTCCACTGTAGGACAGCAGCCTCACAGAAAGTTCCCAGTGAGGTCTAAATTCCTGAGCCTGGGCATTCCAGATCCTGAAATTGTGGGTCTCCCAGTCCCCAGCTTGAGCACTGGCTGCTGAGAGTGTTCCTCTGGCCCAGTGCCAAGCACATTCCTTCATGTGTCAGCCCTGAATCTCTTCATATGTTAGGGTGAGCGGCGTGTACACTCCTTTTTTTTTTTCCACTTTCAAGGCAGTTCTACCATCTGTTTCTATTATGGGACTTTATGGCACAGAATACCTCAGACACCAGAGTCTCCATGTTCTTCCTGGCGGGCAGTTAAAGTACTTTATGAACGAAATGATTAAAAGGTAGGGGCCTCCTTAATTTCTCCCCCATTTTTCTTGGCACATTATGGAATTCAGAAGGATTTTTTTTTACAGTTCATTTTATGAAGATGAAAGGTGATTTAAGAGAAAATTAAGAAATTATCGGGGAATGTAAATGTGACCGCAAACCGCCTTTTAAAAATCCTTTAATCTCATCATGATTAAGTGGGGTTTTTTTCATATTGTTGCCTAACTGCACAGATTTAAGAAGGCAAAAATTCAGGCAGGGGCTGAAATTTGCAAATAATTCTGAAACTTGATATTACAGAGGCTCCTGTGGTTCTGTATTATAAAAGCAAATTAAGTCGGCTACTCAAGGAAGCTTTTAGTCAGAAAGTTCTAGATACATTTGGTAGCAGATATGCACAGATGATTAGCTGTATGGCTTTAATAAAAGACATGAATTGCCAAAATCCCTCACTAAAAAACTCACATCTTGGGTCTTCTTTAAACATAAAATAGAACAATTCTGCACACGCACATGCACACATACACACACACACACACACACACACACACACACACACACACACACTGTATTTTAAATAATCCAATGTGTTCTACACAGTATGAGAGAGCATTCAGTCCACCATCGTTGTTCATTCCTTGGTCTATTTCTAAGAACAAAAACAGTTTTGCACTTTCTGAGGGCATTGAAATGGCTCTTCATAACCTGCCTGTGACTCCTTTGACAGCGAGCATCATAGGAAGAAGCAGAAGCCACCACAAGAGCTTCTGCGATATATGTACAGCAAGCAAGAGGAAAACCACAGTGTCATGTGGAGACTCCCAAGAAATCTCTTTCTTTGTCTGCAGAAAGGCCTACGAGCAGAAGACATATAGGATTGGACTCACCAGTGAGGACACACCCCAGTAAATAAAGACTGAAAAGCCCAGACTCCCTGGATCCTGATTTTCTTTCTCACTGGTCTTTTCCTAATTACTCTTTCATTCTGTAAAACAAAGCCCCATCTCTCTCACAGCCAAGGCTGCTTCAGTGATCACAGGAATAATTGGGAAGGGAGAATTTGGAAGGTATATGGAAGGGGTCAGTCTTTGGGGGTCACCTGGGGGGTCTCAGCGCTGAGGAACAGTAGACTCTAGCCTGTGCAGTCAAAGGACCATGGTCTTTCAATATTTCAAGTGAATAAAG
Source organism: Sigmodon hispidus (assembly GCA_004025045.1). Taxonomy (NCBI): domain Eukaryota; kingdom Metazoa; phylum Chordata; class Mammalia; order Rodentia; family Cricetidae; genus Sigmodon; species Sigmodon hispidus. The sequence goes on along the minus strand of PVIH01003319.1, from coordinate 159,825 downwards.
TGTCCCACACTTCTGCTTGATTCCAAAAAGAGAGCTAGTCTCTAAATTCTCCTTTACCCATTTCTCCAGCCTGATCGGCAGTGCCCAGTTTTGTTTGTAGACACACAGTTCAGCTTCATGCATCTTCAAGGGTGAATCTGTTCCCAGAAAGAACAGGGTCATCTACTAAGCCAAAAGCCATCTGACCTGTCATTACCGGGTAGAAACAGGGTTGGTCTCCATCAGAATCTTATCAAGGCTTGGTCCCAGGATGTTGTATTAGGAAGTATTTGAGTTTGGGGAATGGAGCCCTTGTGAATAGATTAAGTATTTCTTTTAGAATTTGAGCTTTCTCTCCACCATGGTGAGAGAAAGCCCTCTTTGGCACCTCCTCTCATTGTTTCCAGTCTGTAGAACAATAAGCCAAAATATTTCTTTAATGCATTTTTCAGGCTCACAAGTTCTGCTATGGTGAAAGAGAAGGATATAGCCCACCCTAACCTATTTCTGGACACAGGATACATCCCAAAGACTGAGAGCACCTTTTATAGTAGGAGTCTACTCTCCAGACTGAAGCCATCATGCAGCAACTTCAGGCCCCACACTCAGCTACAGTGAGCAAGGATATGATGTACCTCTGCAAAGCCCATCTAATACAAGGGTGTTTTATTTCCCTTTTTCCAGCAGAGATTCCTCTAAAACCAATTGAAGTTTAAAGACAAAGTGTGTCCTTGAGAACCAACCAGCAAACACACACATATCTCTTTATTGATCACTGATGAATGTTTTAACCACAACCCACAGCCGGGGAAATGGAGATCATAGCCACCATATACTTCAAAAGCCACAGAATAATAACCTTGGCTAAGCTGGTGGCTGGGAACAAATAGATCTTACAGGAGGTAGAGTGGAGTGTATTGCTGCTCAAAAATTCACCACCCCCACACACCTACTATGATCTCATCAGATTCTTCACAATTGGAATCAACTGGCTGTGGACATAAGCCACCTGAGACTCTATTAGGTATGGATCTGTCTTCTTAGTTATCATAGGCTGTGAATTTTTTCTGGGAACTTACCTTAAGTTCAGCAGCATGCACCTACAATCAGACACTAAGACAGAGAGCTATAAATACCTTTATTGGATTGAAATGTCCCTGTGGGTCAAAACCCTTCATGCAGCAACTACAGAGATCTATGTCACCCTCCCCTCTAGGGTGGCAAGGAACCCAAGCTCCAGCATAATAGCCAAGCACCCCTCTTCCTACCTGAACACCCAGTTTTACCTTCTATTCCAAAGATCATTTTTCTGAGCTAGAATTAACAACAACACCCATGATGTCAACAAGTCTCTCTCTACTCACCTACTCAGTTACATTCTAAAGAAACTGAGTTGTGTCCCCAGCAACAATAAATAAATAACAATTTTTAAATTCCATATCACATTCTTTCCATTAAGACTCCAAGACTATGGGAGAAGAAACATAAGGATTGAAAGATTACTAGGGCCGCAAACAGTCAATGTCTGAAGCAAATAGCATTTTCTGGACATACCAGGGCAGTTGCATGTACAGCGTCTGTGAACTGAATGCATAAGACATACATAAGAGCAAGCAGGCCAATAATCCTAGCATGGAGTTGTTGTGGGATTACGTCCTGGTATGATGTAAACATTTGTCACTCCTTTTGCTTTAATAAAACACTGATTGGCCAGAAGGCAGACAGGAAGTATAGGCAGAGCTTCTTCTGGGAAGAAGAAGAGAGAGATGCCGGCAGACGAGGAAAGGAGACCAGGATGCTGCTCTGAGGTACTAAGGTACTAAGACACATGACCAAACAAGATAAGAATAATGGGTTGAGTTAAGATGAAAGAGCTAGCAGTATGTCTGAGCCATAGGTCCATCAGCATGAAATTAATGTAAGCTTCTGTGTGATTATTTGGGACCAAATGGCAGTAGGACTGCGAATGGGTTCAAACCATGGGGCTAGTTCAGGCCAGAAATTTCATATTACATGGAGTATGGAGGAACTCATGAAATATTACCCCCAACTGATGACTACTAAGGGAAAGAGTCCGTTTTCTTCCCAGATGGAGCCCCAGAGGAGACTACCCACACACATTCCAGCATAAGCAGTTCAGTGGGGTTTGTATTGTTTTAAAGAAAGCACAATGGCTGGAGGGTTGGTTTAGTGACTAATACTTGTCACTCTTGCAGAAGATTCAGGTTTGGTTCCCAGCATCTACATGTTAGCTCACAGTTCTAGGGAGTCAGAGGTCTTTAGCCTCAATGGTCACCATCTGTACTTGGTACATAAAAATAATATAGGCAAAATACTCAGACACATAAAATAAAAATAAAAGAGCACAGGAAGTTGGAGAAAAAAAAGTAGAGGTAAAGGGAAATGATTAAGGAGTAATGGGATGCTTTGATAAAAACACATTATATGCATTATGGAATTCTCGATAAAATATTTAAAAATATCCGTTTAAAAGGAGATAAAAAGAGCAAGACACAGAGACAGAACTCTGGAGATAAATTCAGCAGTTAAACTGTTTGGAATGAGAATCAGAGTTTACTTGGGTCCATTGAATCCACCATGCAAATGCCAGGTGAGCAAGACAGCCCTCCTGTAATTCTATATGAAAAGGCAGACAGGAGCAGACCTGGCTATCAAGGTTAACTGCAATGGTTGGCTTTGGGCTTGCCTGAGACCCTTGACTCAAAGAATAAAGTGAGGGTGACAGAGGAAGATCCCAACATTAACCTTGGCTTACAGACTTGTGCACACTAACACATGCTAACATGAAAAGGAAGAAAAAATAGCAAAAATCTCCAGGTTATTTCGTGACTATTGAATATTCAGGAGGGGCCTGACTTGAAGAGGATACTTTTGGGTGAGGTCACTCTGTAAAGCAGTGGCAGGACCTCCTCCACACTCCAGGACAGCCCCTCTCTTTGTTCCTCATCTGGCCTCTCTCACCCTGACTTGCATGGGTTCCTAGAGGACAGGATGAGGTCAGACAAAATGTATATAGTCTAAGGAAGTCTGAGCAGTAAGGCTCATATTGCTAGATTACATGTAGGTCCCTACCTGCTGACTCAGTTTCCTGTCATTCCAAAATAAATAAGAATAGAATTAATAAACAAAGGAAAATATTTACTTTGGCCAAAAATGGATGAATAGCTAATTCCCTTCCCACTGTGCCTGTAATAAGCTTACAGTTTATTAACAGCCTCAAGCAAAGAATACATCATATGTAATTAGCTGTGGGAGAGGTTAGCCACTACTGTCCCGAGGGAGGGGACAGAAGTCCTTACTTGGGTCTGAGGTTTCCACTGTTTCCCTTGTCCTCTGCTGTACAGACAGTTTTGTATGAGTCCAGGAAGAGGAAACTGAGATAGGTTGGACACTTTACCTAACATAACCCCTACTTTTGGAAGAGAAGAGTCTTAGAGGTCTAATGGCTGATTCCTACTCATTGGGGCAAAGCCTTTTTCCCTAAACTTATTCCTTTTCAATATACATTTTGTTTTTCTCAGTCACCTTTAAGCTGGGACTCCTGCATGCATCCATTTCTTGAGAAAGAAACCTTCAGAGATAGCCTAAGGGCAGGCATAAGCTTCATTCTTTAAGTCTTCAAGGGCTCTACCACTGAGCCACACCCCCAGCCCTCACTGGGGGATTCTAGGCAGGGACTCTACCACTGAGACACACCCCAGCCCCTCACTGGGGATTCTAGGCAGGGGCTCTACCACTGAGCCACACCCCAGCCCTCATTGGGGATTCTAGGCAGGGGCTCTACCACTGAGACACACCCCAGCCCCTCACTGGGGGATTCTAGGAAGGGCTCTACCACTGAGTCACACCCCAGTCCCTCACTGGGGATTCTAGGCAGGGGCTCTACCACTGAGACACACTTCATCCCCTCACTGGGGGATTCTAGGCAGGAGCTCTACCACTGAGCCACACCCCAGCCCCTCACTGGGGATTCTAGGCAGGGGTTCTACCACTGAGCCACACCCCAGCCCCTCACTGGGGGATTCTAGGCAGAGGCTCTACCACTGAGCCACACCCCAGCCCCTCATTGAAGGTTTTCTAGACAGGTGTTCTACAACATGCCCTTACCTTAAGTTGGTTCTTACAGTCTATTGCAAGCATGTCAGTTATCTCTGAGAACTTCCTAATATGACAAGATACTGTACAGCCCCTGCCATGTATCTGGCATGCATCATGTTTCCAACATTCCCGGTAAGCCAGCTTCTCTGTGCTGGGAAATGTTGTTAAGAGCCTACAGGAGGGATTCTCAGCACTAGGGGGTTAGCCATTTTCTCCAGCAACCCCTTTCAATGTACACATTTAAAAAATAAAAGTCTCCAAATCCCCAAGGGAAAAAAATATGTCTCAAATTCAAATTGGCATTTTTAATTCGAGCTTAGATTGAATTTTGATTTGCCTCTTTTTTTCTCAGACTGGAAATCTTCTAATGACATTAACATAAGAGAAAATTTCTGAATGACAACATCACTGACAACGGGGTACCACCAGGCACATCTGCAGGTAGTTGATGCCTTTATGTTATAATCCACTTGAAAATTCTGTCTTAAATTCACTAAAAGTGAAATTGTCTCTGTGGATGACACAACCATCTCAGCCCACATTTAGGTGCATCTTTTGATTTTAACCTTGGATCTTAAGGAACAGGTTTTGTTTTTCGTTTTTTTTTTGTTTTTAAATTTTGAATTAATAATATTCCACAGTTATCTAAACTATTTGTGTCATTCTAAAGCCAGTTCTTCAAAGATACATCGAAGCACATACATCTTTCTTTTCTTTGTCTCTGCCATGGTTTTCCTTTTCCTCTCCTTATAATCACACTTATATCTTGTAATTTCACTATATATTGCCGTCCAGTGTTTCTTGTTTGCTTTGTTTTGTTTTGATAGTCTCTCACTATGTGACTATCACCTTGGCTGGCCTGGAACTAACTTTGTAGACCACACTAACCTCAAACTTATAGAGCTCGGCAGGCATGCCTCTGTCTCCTCAGTGCGGAGGTTAATGGTATGTGTCACCATACCTGGTCTCACATTTTCTTTAATAATTCTATGCTCTGGTAGTTTGATGAGATGGCCTTCATAGGATTGTATATTTGAATGCTTGGTCCCTAGTTGGTAAAATGGTTTTGGCAAGGATTGTTGAACATAAATCACTGAGGATGGGTTTTGAGGTTTCAAAGCTCACATCTGGACTAGTCACCTCTTCGTCTGCCTGACACCACACTTCCTACCTCCACACTTCTCGCCCTGACACTTCCTGCCATGATCATCATGGACTGATCATCTGAAACTATAAGAATCTCCCGGTTAAATGCTTTCTTCTATAAGGTGCTTGGTTATGGTGCTTCCTCACAGCAACAGAACAGTAACCAAGACACATTCCATCTGTGTTTCTTTATCTCCTGCTTTATTTCACAGAACAACACTCCTGAGAGACCCTATCCCCAGGTTATGGTGAGAAACATTGTCCTATCACAGAGGTGCAGACTGTTCAGTTGTGGGACCCTTCTGTTTTAACTTCTATCTGGAGTGTCCCCTAAAGGCCCTTGTGTTGACAACTTGGTCTCCCATGTGGATTTTTGGAAGGTGGTCGGACATTTAAGAGGTCAAGTAGAAGGTGTTCAAGTCATTATGGACATGACCTTACCTATGTCACAGACATAGGAGACAGTGAAGCCCTAGTTCAGTCTTCCTCCTCCTCCTCCCCTTATTGACCCCCCCAGGACTAGGTAAGCAGTTTTACTTCACATGTGGCACCACCATGATGTATTGCCTTACAATGGTCCAGAATCACTTTGACCAATGTCTCACATCTGGAACCTCTACACAGTGAGCTCAAGTAAACCATCTCCTTTTGTAAGATAATTTATCTCAGGCACTTGTTGTAATAATGGGAAACTAAACACACCCCTTCTTAAACAATGAAGCCATCTAGAAGAAAGTACTACAAACTACAAAGTGAGGCATTGAAGCATGGACTTTTGGTTGCATGAGGCATATATATATATAGAGAGAGATAGATATGCATATATGTATATAATGTATAAACACACATATATATTTATGTTTATGTATGTACATACATATGTCATATATATGAGTACATATGAATATATGTTATATACACGTACACACATATATTTATACAGTTGAACCAAGCTTTGGAATTGAGTTGAAGTAATGGATTTGTAGGTGTGGTTTTGATAGAAATCAAGGATTGTGACCATTCCCTGTCAGTCACTTACTTTGAGCCAGGAACTAGGGTAAGAACTCTCCTTTGCATGCATTATTTGGTTTGGTTTCTCAAATGTTCATAGTGCATCAAGCAGCTCCAAAAAGCTGTCTTCTTCCATATGGAATTCTTGTCATACCAACACTGGGAGAGTTCCAAGTTCAAGTGTTCTTACCTCAGCTATACTCAGTTCACTAAACTTTCTCAAGCACATCTACTTACTTATCTGGAGAATTCTGGGATTTCACCAGCATTAACAAATACACATACACAGCAGAGGGGGATTTTATCTGAAGTATTGGAAAAATCTAGGAACCATGAAAATTTCTAATGGAAAGCACTTAACCCCAAATGGTCCTTGGTGAGCGTTGAGTGACAAGCAGTGTCAGTGACAAACAGGTGCTGATAAGCTTGGGCAAGGTCAAGTTTTCCCCAAAGCTCCCTTCCCTCAACACCCAGCTCAGCATGAATGGGTGGCAGTCTGAGTTATGCGGTGTATGGTGTGACCTCACACACATGCTCTGTTTAGAGCTGCCAGGTGTTAATGTGTACACATGAGACAGATAGAAGCTAGAGTATTTGACTGATGCCTATTACATCACCTGCTTTTGTCCACTTATGAAACAATTAGTGCTCAGCCAGCAAGCTGGGACACCATCACAGACTGGAGTGTCTATAGCTTTCTTCTGTAGGGGCAGCCCTCTGCGGCTGAGGGCCACTCCTAAGCAACAGGAGTAATCATTACCTTACAATGGTCCAGAACATCTATGGTCTTCCCATAGCCATGTTCCTTGGGCAGAATGGAAGCAGCTTCCCACGGAAGCCTGAGTGCACATGTCCAGACAGACAACTGCTACCATCTTGAAAAAATGCATCAGATCTCTGAAGTTTGGGTTAAACATTCACAGTGACAATATTCTGCTCCCCTTGGCTAGTGAACATAGCACAACTCATGTACTTGGACTCCGTCAAGATAGCAAGTGTAGATAACCCCAAGACACTAGACATAAACATATAGAGTTTCCCAACAGTTGGTCTTGAGGAAAAGGTCATGAATGTTTGTTTTTGCCAAATGTCCCTGGACACATACTTTACTGATGGTTGGTACTTGAGAAATGGGCAGACCACTCTTTTGTCAAGATAGACCCAAGTTGCACTGTAGTGACTACAAAGATTTAACTCTGTTTCTTGTTCCTCTTCCTCATTACTAAAGTACATATTTGGAGAAAAATATTACTAAAGCCTAAAAACTTTCAAAGACAACCTATAACCTGGTTCCCTATGACTTGTGAGCAAGCTAAGTCTAGACTTTACCAATGTGAGCTCATGGCACACGGGCTGCCAGGTGACCTCACAAAGACTGACTTGGGACAGTATCATCAGCGACGCTCAGCTGCAGCAAGGGCATTGCCACCGAATAACCATTGGCCCAGAACTCTAAAAAAACTTTGCAAATGGAGGCAGAAGAACAATCAAGAATCTAATTCTAACTTTTTAGAGAAAGTGACACCAAAATCATGGCTACTGCTTAAGTGTCTAAGGCCAAACACATTTTCTTCTTAATTCTCCAAATTCAGTCTCTACCCAAAGAGCTGTGGGGCAGTCATGCATTGTTCTTAGGTGAATTAAGAAGCAGAAGTCAGAAGCTATTTTATGGGGTGCCCACGGAGAGGAACCGCAGAGATCTACATGTGATTCACCTTTATTACTTACTAAATAAAGGACAATTGCCTATTCTTGCTATGACAGTATGGCTAGGCCCATGAAACCAAACCCCAGGAAGAATGGGGCCCACAAGCAACGCAAAGGCAAACCCGTAGGTTTCATTTATAACAGATTTGAGGACAAATTCAAGGATTTTATTTAGATAGAGACTTGATTCTAGTAATTCGAATGTATAGAGTTTTCAGATCAAGGGATGGAAATCTCCATCCCAACCTCTCACCAAACAGCTAATGTTTTTGAGTCAGTAACTGGTTTTCCGATGGGAGTAGAGGTGTGAGCTTAACTACATGAGGTGAGGGACAACATTCCGACCTCTGTCTATTTGGTTCTCGGTTTGGCAAGAACTGTCCACATGGACTCCCTCCAACCCTGGATCTAGTCCACTCTGGTGGTGGGTCATGTGGACTAAAGCCAAGATGCACTCAGTCTCCAGAATGCAAAGAGTTAAGTTGTCCCCCCATGTCCCCCCCCTCACCCCAGCCGGTCTTCATCGCCTCTGTTCCAGCCCTTCTCTCCTCTCCAAGGGCTGGCTTCCTGTGATTTATGGAGGGTGCCATCCCTGAAGGGAACTGACAGTCACTCTCATTTTCTTGTGTACCCCCCTCCTCACAGCCAAGGTCATGAGCGAAGGCCCCCTCCGAGTTCTCCTCTTCGTCCTCCCTCACCCTTACTCCGGTAAGGCCTCATGAATCATCCCGTCTTCACATTGAACTCCTGACGCTTCCCCAGCACCAAACTGCCCGACTTCCGCAATTTTTCTTCATTCTCACTAACAATTTGGTAATGAAATATTGATTTTTAGTTAGATTCAAATAGATGTTATTAAGTTTGCATTGATAAATCGTTCCCTTTCTCAGGCTAGAAGTACCTCAGTCAAATTCTAACTGCACTTCCATACCTGGTGATGTATTAATCTGACGTGTCTGTCAGCCCAGCTGCAGGACCAGAGCTGGGGGTGCGGGTCTAATTGCTGTTATTTCACAGTGAGGGGATAATTCCAGCTGGTGTGTGGTAAGATATTTAGCCTGGAGATCCAAGTGAGTAAACATTTCCCTCTTTTTAAATAGCATCATTTTTCCATGACCCCTTGTTTATAGGAGGTAAGATAGACACTGGCCTATTAAATCTCAATTCCCTGTGTCCCACCCCCACCATGCGTATTATAAACTAGATATATAACATCCAGGTCATATTATAACTTACTAAACAGAAAGGAGTGAGAGTATGCCAGTCCATCCTCAAACTGAATGCTTGTGAGTAAAAGGCAGAATTAATAGAACACACAGGTTTTGAACAAGGCACCCAAGTAAGGTCTGCTATAGAATTCAGTTGCCAGACTTCAGTCATGACATGAGCTTTGGTATAGCCCGGGTATTGTGTGGAAGAGAGGCCAGAGCTCTTCTTAGTCACCTCATCATCTTCTTGGTCTCTATTGCAACCTCTCCCACACCTTTCCTCTCTCTTTATCCCTCCTAACAGCCTTCTTCCGGATCGACTGGTCCATCCAGGCCACCCATACCCAGGCCTATGAAACACTCAAGCCAGAGGCAATTCAGATACATAAAAATCTCTCTTCTATCAGAGTGCAAATATGTGCTGCTTCAGAGAGAGGATGCCTCATTTGTAGCAATAAACTGCCTCCATCTCCAGTGCCTGGTCCTTGCTGAGGGTCATTATGACAATGATCTATCCTGAAACCTACTGTTCATTAGGTAGACATAAGACCCAAGTTAGACCAGTCAGTGTTCTTCTCCAGAAGGATCTTAAATATAAAGAAATAATCCTTTATTCTTGTCTTGGTTAGCATTTCTATTGTTATACAGAGAAACCATGACCACAGCAACTCGCATAAAGGAAAAACATTAATTTTGGTGGCTTCACGTTTAGTCCATTATAATCATGGTATGGCATGGCAGCACGAAAGTGAACGTGGTGCTGGAGAAGGAGATGAGAGTCCTACATCTAGACCCATAGACAGTATGAAGTGCAGAAACATTGGCTGTAGCTTGAGCATATATGAGACCTCAAAGCCTGCCTCCACAGTGACACATTCCTCCAACAAGGCCATATCCCAGCAAAGCCACACCTCCTAACCATGCCACTCCCTATGAACTTATGGGGGGTCAGTTACATTCAAACTACCACACTTCTGTTATAGGATATGACACAAGAAATACTGGAAAGCACATACCCCATCTACTGTATGAGAGAGTTGGCTGCCCTCTTAAGCCGTCAATAGCAAGACTGTCATAGTCCCTATGTCTAGGGTCCCATCAGTCTTTTGTTACCATGTTGTACATAGTACTCAGACACATAATAGATAATATAAATATGTGTGACAGTGTGTTAGTTAGTTTACTGACTTTTTTCATTCTCAAGTCCTGTCCATTCCACAAAAGCAACATTTAATACCCCATTCTTTTTGAACCTTTCCTATGTATCTTCAGTCAGAACTAATCTTTTCCCTTGTTCCTATACTATATTGTTTCCACACATCCTAATGTCTAATTAGCATGTATTAATTAATGTGTACATTGCCTGCACTCCTTTGGGAATATATTTGGAACCTTACCTGGGAGGTGACTCCTAGGGCATGCTTTCCAGTCTTCTCCTTAAGCCCCTTAAACTCCAGAACCAATCTGCTTCTTATCTCTTAGGACAGAGATTGAAAGGAAGCAAAGCAGCGTTTGTTGGACAGCATGGGGTGCAGTGCATTTTCCTGGAGGAACAGCTGCAATGCAATGGGCTATTTTTAAGCTTTTAGTATATGTCCCCAAACCAGTTACAAACACAAGAATATTTAAAAGTAGCATTTAATTGAGTTGTATAGATTTGAAGTCAGGTTAATTTTGTTTTGTGATTTTTTTAATTGATTTGCAAGTTATTTTTTTTAATAATGAAGTTTATTAAGAAATAAACAAACAAAACTGCCTGGTCTATGAGTAGGTCTGGCCTCAGGCTTTGCCAGAATTCTGATACTAAAGAATGTCCTTTATTCCTTGTTCTCTCCTGCTGTGTAGAGGCTCTGCTCTTATTAAGATGGCTACCAGAAGTTCCAGGCTTATCTCCAGTCTTCTTAGCAACTAGAAAAGCAACTTTTGCCCTTTTTCCCATACAGTTTTGTACATTTTGATTGGCTGAACCACTAAAGCCAGTCCCATTGTACCTTGAAGATGTTGGCCTGCTTTTCTCAGGATCACTAACTCTGAGACCTCAGAATTTAATTTACAAAAAAACTGTTTTTTTCCTTCTAGGAGAAGCCTTTCATCTCCACTTAGCCTATCTGGAACTGTAAAGAGATTGCAAAGAACATCCGTTTATAAGTAAGCAGAGGTTTCCTCCCTGCTAGCCCACAGCTTTAAAAAGTCAGTGATTCTAAGAAGATGATCATTTTCAAGTTAGCAGGGATCTTGGATGCCTGCTCCTCTCATCAGCTTCTCAGTCTGAGTCCCAGAGTTACAGAGCTGTGGGGAAAGGGATCCCATCCAGATATGCGAGCTCTAGGGTGGATAATACTGAGTAGGAGGCAGGGATCTGCAGAGGCAATTGTCAACCCAGGTCCTCTCTCCATTTTTGCTATTCTTGGCATCACAGAGCTGAGTCCTAGCATCCGGGAGAAGGACTGAAGTCCCAGTTTCTCCTCACTGAGGACAGCTCCAAGATAAGAGAAATCCTTTCTGTGCTAAATACATTTTTGCCATCTCGACACAGGGTAGAGCCATCAGAGGAGAGGACCCAGCCTGCCTACTGTGGACAACATCACCACTCGGCAAGTGGTCCTGAGTAAGAAGGAAGACTGAGTAAGTCGTGGGGAGCCAGTAAATAGAAAGTATTCCTACATGACCTCCACTGTAGCTCCTTTCCAGGTTTTCTGCTTGATTTCAGTCAATGATGGACTGAGACCTGGGATGTGTAAGCCCATAAACCCTTTCCTCCCCAAGTTGCTTTTAACGGTGACGTTTATTTCAACATTAGAAATAACTGAGACACCTCACAACTGAAATGCGGAAGGCTTTAGCCTACTCATCAAAGCCGTTTCCAGAAAAGGCTATTCAGCCTTGTGATTCCTGTTGTGAATTCTTACCACTGCATGACTGGGTATTCTTGTGCCCTCACCAAGTCCTCTCCTCTTGCTTAGCCAGCGGCATCTATAGGAAAAAGAACACGTATGTCGGTATGATTTAGGGTACATTTCTTCTATCTCTGCTACCAGCTGTCTTCCAGCTCTGACTCTCCTCAGTGAGCTGGGGTTGTCCTAGCAATGGACCAGCCTCTGCAATAATGCCTATTTGAAGGTAACCACACTTCCTCCCAATCCAAGGACCAGTGGCCCCCACTGCCAAGGTAGAGCCAGATGGGCAGGGAGTAGGGAAATCCCCCATTTGACCCCTGCTGCTCGGGTTTGCTTCTCATAGCCACTGTGAATGTGGTTTAGATCTGATTGATTTCATCTGTGAAATGAGCTGAAAATCCCTCCCAGGGAGAAGTACTCAACTCCCCTCCTCAGCCCAGACACACCAGATCAATCAGATTGCCCACCACCCAGCACATGTGGGCATGGGCAGCGGGCTCCAGGAGAACAGAGTTCATGGGCCTGGTAGCAGGACAGAGGCTGCCGGAGCCCCTGCCCTTCAGCGCTGGAGCTGCCCTGTCATTGCAAGGCTGAAAACCCAGAAAGATGGAGTCCATCATACTCCACCACTTCTGCCTCTTGTTTGGATATCACACGCCTGACTCTGGTGACTGCCTTATTGTAGGTCTCTCTAGAATAAACCCTCAGAGACACACATAGAAATAGATATTAGAGTTGAAGCAGGGGCAGTCCCAGGAAGACACTGGCTGAAAAGGTGAGGCCCTGAATTAGGGTAGGGTACAGGTCTGGAAATAGTTACACAGAAGCAGATTACCACAGTGGGCAGCGGAAGTCAAACTCACTCCACTTATGGGGTGTCCTCTCAGTGGCTGTGAAGAAAGAGCAGGACCTGGGACAGTGTCACTGAGAGAAACAAGCACAAGTGTCCTTCCAATAGCCTGCCCTCAACACAGACACCCCACAAAAGAGACCACTAAGTCATAGATGTGCAGAACTATCTGCCCTGTGATGGCCTAAATACAAAGGCCCCTGAGTTTGAGCACTTGCTCCGTGGCCCACAGTGCTGTGTTAGGAGGTTATGGCAGTCACATGACCTAGCTCTAAAGTAGGCCCTAAGGTTTAGGCCTTAAGGGTAAGTGCCAGACACCACTGCTGGTTCTGTTTAAAGTTTCCTGGTCCTTCAAAGTGAGAACAAACCAGGCCCCAAACTCAACTGTCAGAGGAGCCTCCCCAGCTGCCACACTTCCCATTATGACTTTACCCTTGAACTGTGAACCAAAATAATTACCTCCCCCTGTTATTTTATCCTATTAAAAAGGGAAATAACTAATGCATGTAGTGACCCCCAAGGTACATTTGGGAGCAGCACAGCCAATATGGTAATGCCTGCTCCAGCTGTACCCACAATTCCTACCTCTTCCTTCCCCCTCAGTCAGTATGATCTTTCTAGGAGCCACAGTCTTTGCGCTGAGTGACCCAGTGTTGATGTGTCACTGCAGAAAGCCTCCTCCAGCCCCCAGAATCAGTGTCACCTACAAGAACAAGACAAGACAAATAAAAGAGGTGGAGAAAGATACAGGGGTGTCAGTATGTGCGTAGGTGTCAGGGAGGCTGGTGCCCCTAGAGCCAAAGGCCAAACTACTGTCTTTCTCCTGTCCCTCATCCCACAAGGTCCAGGGCTTTCTATGTCTCACAGGACATTAATGCAAATTTTTATAATTTCCCTCTTCATCTCAAAGAGTCTCCAGCTCAGTTGTTTCGCACTGATGAAGCTGATATGAAAAATTCTATAATTGGTTGCCGATATCCAATTACTCCTGGGTAATACAGAAGTGATGGTACAGCAAGCCAAAAGGGCTCAGCCTAGGAACAGTCAGTGGAAATGTAGGCCTGGCACAGCCCTGATTCATGATCACAGATGTGGGATGTAATGGAATAGAACTTGGGGACAATGGGTAAGACCTTCTGTGGTCTCCCCCAGCAAAGCATCTCCTCAGCTACTTCTCCTCCAGCATGGCCTTTCCTCAGAGCTGCAAGGGTCTTCAGTGTCTACCAGGCACCCAGGAAAATGGGCCTTTTTGAGGTGGGGAAAATGATTGGCACAGGCCATGCCACATTCACCAGGCTCCACCAGCTCAATCCATGACATCTTTTTCTAGATTTCTTGGCTTCCTCTTTTATACAGTGGGCCTGTTGAGGATGTTAGGTGGTTGTGAGAAAATAATTGCATTGAAAGTAAGTCTTCAGACTGAAGTAAGGTGATATCATGATGGCCAAGGGGGTGCTGCCTTTGACCAACCCACGAGAGGAAGAGACGGAAACCCAGGCCTGGGAGAACGGCTTCTATGAATGAACAGGAGATTGGATAGGAATGGTACTCCATCAGTGCTTATGAAAACAGGTGTTTGTATAAGCCTGCAATTCAGAACTCAGGGCAACCCTGAGCTGGAGGCCAACCTGGCCTCAAACAACATCAAAAATGATCTGAATGAGGTAGCTAGTGATAAATAGACAGCCATACGACCCCCAAAGACTTACCTGTTTTCAGAACCTGCCTGTGAAAGCAGCAGTTACCCTGGCCCCGAGGAAGAGGTGACTGGCACTGAGATGCCCACCTCCAGGCTCAGGGGTGAGGTCAGGGGCAGAGCAAAGAGGATGAGGCCGCTGCTGTTCTGCAGTGTATCATGTCTACAAATAAATGGGGTAATTCAGTTTCCAGGACGCGTAACCTTTTCACTTGGCATAAATTGTGATCACCCAAATAAATACAGGAAAATCACATTAAAAACATATATATACGAAGCTCATTCGTTCAAGACATTTTCCAACTCTGAAAGATACCTGTGTCTCACCAAGAGTAGGGAAAAAAAAAAAAACCCTCTCAGTTTAGGACTTCGTGCATTTATGAATATCTCTGTCAGCCGCAGACCAGGATGCTATGATTCCTAACAACTTGAATGACCTCGCAGTTGCCCCTTAGAAAGGTCAAAGGTCAAAGACATCCACCTATTATGAATTGGCAGAGAGGGAGTGAGATGTATGACCAGGTCACCATGCAATGCCAGGAATGTCTGAGCAATAATCAATTGCAAATTATGTCTTATCAAGTTAAGAGTCAAATGGAAAGGAGGCTGAGGCTGAATATTTTATCCAAGCCATTTGTTGAGAATGGAAATGACCTTAAAGGCTTTAGAGAAAAGTTTGGAGAGGATCCTCAGGGACCACAGGTTTTAGGCAGCGCTGGCAACGAGTCCTGCCATATTAAAGGGTAAGAGTCAGGGAGATGGAAATGACTCAGTGGTAGAACACATGTGGGACATGGCAAGATCCAGCGTTCCATCCCCAACATCACAAACCAAAGAGGAACAATCTAGACAAGGCAGAGGCCTCGGGATGTGGCCTCCAGAGGGGTCTTCCCTAGGGTCATTGGGACTGCAGCCCCTCTGTGAATCCCTAAGATGCAGCCAGGCTTCTAGTCTCCTGGGGTCTGATGTCCAGGATGAGTGAGCCCTGTGCCTGTGAGAACATGGGCCATCTCTGTCCTTTGTATACGACTTCTGCTGAGAGAGAGCTTCCTCCCATTCATCACAGCTTTGTGCCAGGGTTATGGGGAGGTCAGGCCTTACCAGCATGCCAGAAGAGAAGCCGGGCTGAAATCCAGCTTGGGGAAGAAGAACCTTTGTTGTCAGCCCCCCAGAGGGGATTCTTCCTCCTGAGCTGAGGAAGAATCTCTACTGAGGCTGTTAGAGGCAGAGCTCAGACATTTCTGAGAACAGAGCAAAAATACTGCCACAAAATACCATTCAGTGATGCAGAGCAGTGCCCATGGGAGTCACATTTCACACAGCGTGGGGAGGCTGAAATGCCAGGTGAGGCTGTTTCCATCCCACTGCATGGCTTGTGCCTGCCTGAGGGTTCGTGTGATGGGGGAGGGGCTGTTGCACCAGGTATTGCATTTGGGCTCCTCCTCATATAAAGGGATACTTTATAATTTACATGAAGCTTAGTCTTTTGCTAAATGTTGGTACCCACAATTTCCCAGAGAAATAGAATTTGATGTCCATCTTCCTCTAACAGGTAACTTGGCAGATCTCAAGAGGAGGAACCTCAGGTCACATAATAGCAGAGCTGGGTCAAAGTGAGTACAAGATGTACTTTAAAAAGCTCAGAGGTATCCAGAGGGTTTTGAGTATCTTCTGAGAATGGCCTGAAAATGACCTCTGATGTAGATGGATGTCAGATGGTCAGGGCACAGGTCATCATTACAGTACCCACAGCTTTACATCAGTGCTTCTCACTATTCCTGATGTTATGACACTTTAGTACAGTTCCTTGTGTTGTGGTGACCCCCAACCATAAAATTATTTCATTGCTACTTTATAACTGTAATTTTGTATTCTATGACTCCTAATGTAAATATTTGTGTATTCTAATAGTCTTAGATAGCTCCTATGAAATGGTTATTTGACCCACAAAGGAGTCGCAGCCCACAGGTTGAAAACTGCTGCTTTACATGATGTCTACAGGGATGGGCTGAGACTTGGGGTCTGTGGTCACCTTGCAATTGTAGAAGAGCAGTGAGATAGATAACAGGATCACAAGGGCCATTTGGTGGACAGACTATATGGCAGCTTGTCCCAATAACGGGTGCTATGGTCCACTCTGTAGCACATGGAGGGGATATAAATTGAGAACCAAATCTCAATTTTAATTTGCCAAGGATGAAGGGTCCTGACTGTACTCACTAATCTAGTTCAACACAAGAGGACTTCGTACCTGGAGGAGGAAAACAGAGACATATCTTCATGCTTTCACTCTTTGTGGATAGAAGTATTTGCTAAACTCAGCAAGGTACACGGTAACTGATAGCATTTCAAGATCACTTCCCACAATCTCAGATGGTCCAGCTGCAGAGGCTGTTTAGTTTGCAGTCATGGAGGGTGAGTGAGGTGGATAGTCCAACAAGTCTCTCTCTACAGCTGTATCTGTCTCCTGAGAAACCAGAGATGTGTAGAAGCATGCCAGGGACCAAACTTAAGAGTATCCTTCTCAGGCTAATCCCAGGTGAAATGGGCTGGTCTGTTTGCCCTCCTACCCTGGCAATGGGCATCTGTAAGAACCAATAGTCCATAGTGGTAAGAGTGAGATGGCCATTCCTGAAACCTCTACCTTCTCTCCCTGGTCCCTGCAGAATGCCTGAGCCTGCCTAGAGTCCATGGACCACAGAAACATCTATACCTCTGGGCTTTAATTATGCTTGATTTTAGCTTCTGCTGACTGACCATTTGTCTTCCTCTAAGCCCCCATTTTTCCCAGAGCAGTTTCTTGATGTTATTAGAACTGTCTATAAAATATGAATCCCAATTCCATGATAGTCATAAAAGCCATAAAATTCTATGCCTGCCATGAAAATATTACATGATTTACTTTTGTGTGAAGTACATATTAAATCTCAGCGATGGGATAGGAGTTTGGCTCCTCAACATCACGAACTTTTAATAACACACACTTTGCCCTAAATTTCTATTATTTTAAGTTCCATTTCTTCATTTTACAATAGCTCTTTATTTCAAAATAGAGTCAGAAAATAACCCTAGTCTTATTTATAGATAAAGCTAGTAGTCACTGTATTTTGATTTTTTTTCTCCCTTTTTATGATTTTTTTGTCATGTATATGACATGATTTGTGCATTGGTTTGCTTTGGTTTCATTTCAGGTGTCTTTGTAGCAATATCAGGCGATTAACAAAATCCTCCAGCAATACTACCATAGGCAGATAAAACCATTGTCAGGGTCAGTGGGTTATGTTTATACACACACACACACACACACACACAAATGTGATCGGGGTAGTGGAGAGGAATCTGTATGAAATGGAGGAGCAAAAGGAAATATTGAGCATCCTTCTTTTTCTCAAGTCCACCCATGAGTCAGTTAGTGATTACAATGCAATGTAAGAACTGCAGAAGGCATCAGGCACAAAACCCCAGGCTTCACAGTCACAAAACTGAGAAGATGCTGAATAGTTCATAGAAAGTATTCTCCAGTACACACAGCACCCAGAAGAATCAACCCCTTAGGATCCCCAACTTCACACGTGCCAGCTTTCCTGCCCATCGACCCATAACGCATTTCAAACAAATTAGGGGTGGAGGAAGATTGGTTTTCAGCCTGGAGGGTGCTTGTGACATTTGGAACGAGTTGAAACTGATCTAAGAGATTTTCATTTCAAAAGATATCTGATAGGATGTGTCGATGGCGTGTTTCACACACCTCATCACAGTTCAAAGACTGCAGCCATGGGAATGGTAATCCCAAGGTGGAGAGCAGATGTGTATAGAGGCAGCATGAAGCGGGTTTCTGGTACTTAGACCTGCTCACCAGCCATCTGATATTGCGTGGAGACAAAGGGCACATGTCTGATCCAGGCAGGCTTTAGGTTGGTTATACCCAGGCACCAACCAGTAGGCACATACTGTTCTCTCCCCAAGCACAGTCAACTGTTCTATCTTATACGGTTGACAGCTGAGAAGTTACACAAAACTACTTCTGAAGGCAGGCCATCAGAAGGACTGGGAAGGCAGCAAAGTGGAATAAACAATTCAAAGTGAGGAGTTAGAAATTTATTTTGTGCAATGGGAAATCTCCCACAATGTGGGCCATGGCCATGTGCACACTGAGCCAGAAGGTCTTTCACAGGTTGCAGTCTATCAGGAATCTTGGAATGAGGAATGGAGATGGTGGAAGCCATGAGCTGATATCTGTGTATCTGTTTTATGTAAAGCTCCTGAGGGCTGTGGAAAACCAATGTCTAAATTGCCTTTGCAGGAAAGGCTTTCTTGTATCCACTAACTGTGCAGCCCAGTTTAATAGTTCTAAGTACATCTTAGCTTTCTCCTAACCTCCCTCCCACCTGTGTCTTCCACTGGAGACCATTCCTCCCTCTGCAGTCACCTTACTGTGCAGACATGCTGATGTCAAGACAGGGAAACATTTTCCTGAACCCCAGGATCTGCTTCTAACCAACTCTGCACCATGCAACTGCCAGGAGCAGTAAGAGTCTTTTCAAAGCATGCTGGCCATGGCCACCTCTTATGCAAAATGTGTGAATGAGAAAGGTTCACATACTGGTCCTGTCCAGAAGGACCTGAAGGTGTGGCCTTAGAGGAGGTGTGCTGCTGGGGTGGGCCCTCTGCCTCCTGCTCTCAGACCAAGTGCAGCTGCTCATCTGGCTTTGCTCTGCCTTCATGGGCTTCCAGAAAAATCAAGCCCTATTACATGCTTTCTCCTTTAAGCTGCCTTGGCCATGGTGTTATTTTCCACAGCAAGAGAAAAGTAACTAAGACACAAGAGAATCCCATTTCTCAGCTGCAACCCACCTGCAACATCCGCCACATCAATCCCACACATTAAACAAATAATCCTAATATTACTCTCAATAAATTACTAGGGGAGCTGGCACATGCCTGTAATCCTAACACTGGAGGCCAAGGCAGTAGGATTTCCAACTCAAGTATATCCTGAGCTACATAAGGACCTCAAGGCTAGCCCAAACTACAAAATAAATCCCCCCTGTAAGAAATAAAAACTATCTACCAAAAAACTTTTGTTATGTTTTAGGTATATGAACCAAATGGACTTGAAGAGGATCCTTACAAGACTGGGTAACTGCTCCAACTAAACATCGCAGAAATGGCAGAACAGTGGAATAGTTAAACTTGTTGACAGGACCCAGAGCTTCTTGTGTGACCCGTAACAGTCTTTCTTCAATGGGTGGCAGCTGACAGAACAAAAGGCAGGAGAAATCTGCACAAATAGTAAGAGTTTTGTGTGTGGAAATCGAACAAGAAGGACATACAAACCTGATTCAGGGGTGGGATGCTGTAACATATAGGGCAGCATGTGAATGGGTGGCTGGTTCCTGTAAGACTAGAAAAAAAAAAATCACCCAAAGTGAGGGTCTCGTTCCTGTCTGCTCTTAGGCTTAATGCCATGTACCTAGAAGCTTCTTTGTGGCGTCTGGCATTTGCTGAGGAACCGTCTCCCTCGGCTACTCAATGATCTTGCTCCTCAGTGGGTCCTGCAGCCATCGCCTCTGAAACTAACAATCTTCTGGGAGAATGGGAAGATTGCAGTCCTGGGAAACAGCACATCACAGAGGGAAACCATGCTGCACCCATTACCCACTTCTGGAGTTTAAAAGAGTTCCTGTCCTCTACGTCTTAGCAAAACTCCTGTCATCTAAGGTTCTAGCTTTTAAAGCATATTTTGATTAATTTTTTAAGAATTTGATATAATGTATTTTGATTATATTCATCCACAATACCTCCCACCTCCCGTTAACTCCTCTGGGCCCACCCTCATCTTCCTCTCCCTTCAACATCATAGTCACTTCTTTTTATTTTTTTTAAACTTTATTTATTTATTTGCCTTGGTGTTTGCCTGGAACTGGAACTACAGACAGTTGTGAGCTGCCATGTGGGTGCTGGGAATCGAACTTGGGTCCTCTGGAAGAGCAGACAGTGCTCTTAACCGTTGAGCCATCTCTCCAGCCCCATCACTTTTTTTAAGTGATAACTAATACATTCAAATTTATGTTGTCTATGCACTTCTATGAGTGGAGAAAGGTTCATGAATCCACACCCCTCACTGAGGAGTAGTGGATAGTGTATGACCTCTTCGATTCTGTTCTACAGATTAACCCTTTTGCCCAAGCGGAGCTAGGGAATGTATACATCAAGTTAGAAACACACCACATGTGTTTTGGTAGAAACTCATGTTCCCTAATGTAACAATGGAGCTGAAAAGTTCCTATCACCCAGTGATGCTGTAAGCATCCCAGTGTTCATATTTATAAGCCTGTGATAACAATGGAGACATAGTTGTGTATAGTGTGTAATACCTGAGAAGGTTGCATCTCAATAATCAATCTGTTTCAGGTGTAAGAACACTTGGCAATATATTTGCACAGTGGCAAACTTGCATGAAAATGACTCCCTAAGAAAGCAGTTCCATCACTGATAAGAAAGCACAAATATAACTCACAGCTTAAGTTTGAAGCCATCAACCAAAGGAAGACTACCAATCGGCTGCCAGGCTAAGGGGCCAGCACAGACTAAGGGGCCAGCTCTGTGCCTTGTTAAGGCTTAGGCATGAAACGCAGGATGTGAGGAGACACAGCACCAAGGTTGTCTCTCCAAGATGAGTCAAGCTCTGGAAACCTTGCACTGATAAATCAGTGTGTGTTTGGACAAGAACCACCTACTTCTGAATTCGTAGGCTTAGTTACATCACCTTAGCAGGTGCATGAGCCTGCCAGCTCACTCTGTGCTCTCCTGCTGTTGAGGGCAACTGCACTCTGTTTTAACTCTCAGGTACATACGGTCCCTTGGCCACTTCCCTTGATGTCAAAATTTAAGGGATAATAACAAACAGATGTGGGACATTAACAAAGGCTACAGATGGTATTTGCTTTGGTTCAGTGGGGATGGGAGAGAAGGGGAAGGAAGTAAGGACACAGAACATCCCACCCTCCTCTATTCCTCTTTTAAGTTCGATACTGAACAGATACGCCATGGGCTGCTTGGTGTGACAACCTTTAGAATCTTCCTATGATGCTCCACAGAGATGTCCCCAACCCCAGGGACCTGAGGACTAATTACCATGTTGAGAGAGCTATTGTCTTCTCCATCACCAGTCTGCATGAATGTGTGCACCATGATGTCAAAATTGATGTGTCAATCATTTTGCCTCCCTGAACAGTCAATTAAATACGCACAAAAAGACTTTCTCAAATTTGTCATAACACGATTTTTTTTGCATTTGCGTATCTTTTAACTAAGGATAAAGATCCTGTATACATCTCCTAATTTATTATCAAGTATTTATTATGGAAGAAGAGTCTTTTTATTTCTAATCAAAACTCATTAAAGTCGAATATTATTCTCCACAATCTACCGCTGAAGACTCATCACCGTTAGCAGGAAGAAATAAAAAGCATGTTTCATTTGAAGCATTTCTTTTTGGAGACAGTCCAACGTGTGAGGGGAAAAAAGGGTGAACACATGTAATAAAATGCCTTGGTAAAAAAAGAATTTACCAGAGAGAGAAAGAGAGAGAAAACCTAAAATCCTTTGTGAAAACTGAAGCAGTTATTTCAAGTGTATCCCAGTGAAGAAGGGGGGTTAGGCTAAATATTTGTCTCCCCACTTCTGATTTTTAACCATGATCCCCTTTCATCCTTAGCCCTGGATTACAACTCCTGGGTACCTTGTTAGCTACATGAAGCTGCTCCTTGCGCCCCTCATGTTCTAGCCAGGACTGACATTCAGATCATCATTAGATGCACAGAGAGACCACATTTGTAATTCTCATGTCACCCCATCCTCAGCAGGCCATCGAAATGGGGTTATGAACACTCCTCCGTTTGCTGACTGGGATGATTCTGGCATTAGCGATGTGGCGTTTCCCACATGTTTAGCCTGAAAGAAGACATTTGTTTGGACTGTATGCTTCTGTGTACTTTTTAATGCAATAAAATTGACAGATGACTCCTTTTTTTTTTTTTTTTTTTTTGCAACAGGTTTGGAGGAAGAAAATATCGTGAATTCTTCTTCCCCCCTTTCTTCCTTGATGGCTGTTTAGACAGCAGTACTAAAAAATTGCTAGTCACTAAAATCCCTCATGCCTGTTTCATATTGTGTTGATTCATATTAAATTCATGACAACAAAAAACCAACTTGCGGCACTTTTAGAAATGACCGCTCTTTAGTGTGCTTCTCCTTCCTCCGGGCTCGGTGGGCCCAGCGCCCATAAAGCTGCCTGCTGCCTTGTGTCATGAAAAGAAACAGCTTTGCCTGGGAATGCCATTACTGTGTAATGAGGCGTGCGGCAAAATATACCTTCACCAGCCACTTGATGAAGGCTTGCTGACACACCAGCCCAGACAGAAATGTTTTTTTGTATGTTCTTCCTTATTTTGTCCATCAATCACATCATTAGTCAAAGCAGACAAGCCTGTCAGCCAGGGCCCAGATGTGGAGTGGCAGGCGAGCAGGGGACAGGTGTTCTAGCCCCCCCACCCCCACCCCCGTACCCCGTACCCCTGAAACTTACACACTCAAAATGAAATTCTGAAATGAGAAAAGAGGCAAGACTTTGTTTCGAGGGCTGGAATGTCAATGAGAAAGAAACGACACAGAGGGCAGAAGGTCAGAGGCCATTTTAAGTGACCTGGCCAGCAGGGCTTCCCAAAGCTGTCCACATGAGCTAGAATCAGGACTAAATTCTGCAGAGGTTAGAGAAGTCAGGGAGAAATCTAGAAGAAACATACATACACACAGGGGGAAAAAAATCCTAATAAATAAATAGATAAATAAATAAATAAAATCCTGTTCACCCCTTGTGGTCAATGAGGTATTCAAACACAACATTCAAAAACAATAAATAAAAGCAACTTCCTGGGTGGCCCTCTTTGGTATCTCAAATGCATAAAATTAAATTGGATAGTTCAAATGCCTGGGGCCACCCAAGCCTATCTGAGCGATCTACCTGACACTGGCTGGGAAATTGAGGGCTCCAATTGGCTAGTTTCTGTCACAATATCACTCATTTCTAGAAAACTAAAACATCCTCAAGATATGAGCCGCTACCCCTCCTTTCCTGGGTATCTCAGGTTCTTCTTTCCAGGCTGCCTTTCTGCCAAGCATTCTTTCTGGAACGTAACAAGTTAAAGAAGCTAACATATGGAGTTATCTTCACTGGTTAACGTCTAGCTTTTCATGCAAGCCCTGAAATAGGTGTGTGTAATGAGCTCATTGCTTGGTTACCCCGAGTGACAAAGGAGGATGATCTCACCTCACCCTGGCCATTTCAGCCCCAACACCTAACCCGAAGATTTCCTGTGGGTTCAGTGTAGTTGAGACGTTAACAGATATTATGTCTCATTTTCAATCTTTAAAACAAACTTTCTGTTTTAGAATAATTTTGCTCATACTACAACATTAAAAACAGAGTATAGAGTCCGGTGTCTACTTTCTGCTTCTCTTATGATATTAAATTAGTATAGCACACATTTATAGTTAATGAACCATCACTATTGACAGAATCCCACCTTGTGTTCAGATTTCCTTCCTCATGCCTTCATTTTCTGCAGGACCCAACTAGCATGCTTTGCAACTAATTGTCACATCCTTTTAGACTCTTGACCATAGCAGTTTCTCAGATTCTCTTTGTTGATTTGACCTGGTAGTTTTAAGAAATATTTACATGAGCCACTTTTATAAATACTCCTTTTTTAATTTAGATCATATATGTGAGTATGTGAAGTCAAGATTAATTACACTTCAATAAAAATAGTGTTTAAAAAAAGTCAGGAATGGAACCTTGAGATGGGAAGGAATTAGGACCATGGAAAGGTCAGAAGTCTCTACACAGCACCGGAGAGAAGATCCAATGCTCCAATCTTCCCCAGAGTTGACCTTTCTAAAGATGCTGAGCAGGAAGGGAGCGATACCTGATACAAGATTCAGACCCACACTTCCACCTTTAACTGAGAATTAAATCTGCAGATATTCCCTCTGGGGCTTCCAAAAGAAAAGCAAGAAGACCATTAATCTAAGAAGCCCTTAGATGCCACCATGGCCAGACTCCATTTATCTGGTCTAGTGTTTGAAATGAGCAAGGACTGTGGAAACACTGGTTAAAGTGAAACAGGATGCCAAGGCTAGGGTCCCATGAAGGCCAAGGCTTTCTCAGATGGGAGCCTAAATCCTAGCCTCCCAAGATGGAGACAGACGTGGGCTAGTAATCTGTTCTTCTGAAGATGCTTCCAAGGGTGAGACACACACACACACACACACACACACACACACACACACACACACACACACAGAGAGAGAGAGAGAGAGAGAGAGAGAGAGAGAGAGAGAGAGAGAGAGAGAGATATTCCTCTTCTTGCCTTTTCCACAGAGCCGAAGGGGTCATGGAATGGAAAGGTGAGTGAGTTTGAGAATAAGTCATCACTTCTGATGATTAAGAAAAACCATTTGCTTTGCTTCTTCTCCTATCTCAAAAAATCAGATCTGGGAAAGAAATAGTGAGTCACAAAAGAATTCTAATTACCGCAGCCCTCAACACATAGTAGCTTGGTATCTGGACTCTGAATATGATATGTGATGTTGTTAAATTCCACTTTCCCTTCCATTCTTGCAAGGACCCCAGGTTTTCCAGCTCATACACATGTTTTATGAGCCTGCCTTTCAGCCAGAAGGTCTGTGGAAAGTAAAATAAATGAATCCAACACTCTTCATTTTATATCATCTGACATTTATTCTTAGAGAACACAAGTGACAATTTGAAAACTACAATCACACCATAAGAGTCTTAAAGTTGGATGCACAGTATGTTTCAGCCAA
Organism: Sigmodon hispidus; assembly: GCA_004025045.1. Taxonomy (NCBI): domain Eukaryota; kingdom Metazoa; phylum Chordata; class Mammalia; order Rodentia; family Cricetidae; genus Sigmodon; species Sigmodon hispidus. Next base: position 134,322 of record PVIH01003319.1, on the reverse strand, counting down.
TCAATCAATCAATCAATCAATTGGACACAGTACTTACTGAATGTGAAGCCAAGCAGAAAGACAGCTCCTTGGCCTCTATGGGTTTTAATGGTTGGAGAATAAGAACCATGTTCTCCCTGTTCCCAACCTCCCATAAGCATAGATGGATAGACTTGAGGTTACCTGGCTTACAGATCAATTAGGAGAAAGAATTGACTTTTTAAAGATGGTTTTTCTTGGGAATTTTTTAATAGAATACAGAATGCATTGATCAAGTTTCTATGGTTTCTACATTATAAATGAAAATTCTCATTTCCAACAGGATAGTACATTTGGATGAGAAATGTCCCCAACAGGCTCAGCTCAGCTGATGGCGCTCTCTGAAGAGATTGTGGAAGCGCAGCCGCAGTGGAGATTGGCCATCATCAGGGATGAGTTTTGAGAGTTCATAGCCTGGACCCATGTTCAGTTCTTCTTCTATCTCACTCTCTGCTCCTACTTGATAACAGGCTTCCACCATTATGGACAACCCCCCACCCCAGGAACCATAAGCCCAAATATGCTTTGTAGCATATTATTTTATTATAGCAACAGAAAAGCAACCAATACAAATCCTAATATGAGAAAATCATTCTAAGGAAAGGTTTTTCTGTTGTGTTGTTGAAAGATGATCAGTTTATGGCTTTAAGAATGTCCTTTAGGGAAGTTCAAGAGATGGTTCAACAGGCACCTGTGGTGGCAGAGAGAAGAGGGTCTCTGGAGTGTGGGGCTGGCAGCCGGGCTCCAGGCCTATTGGGAGACTATGTCCCAAGGTAATAAGGCAGAGAATGGTAGTATGGGCACCACATATCCTTCTGTGGCTTGCACACACAATCATACACACATGCAAACACACAACAACCACAAACACATAAACACAGGAATACACATGCACAAAAGACATAATATACAATCACACACATGCACAACCACACAAACAACCCCTACCCCCCATAAAACTACTTACACAACCACAAACAGAACTACACACACACACACACATCCATTCACATACAAGTATATGCACACATGTACTCTTCAATATGAGGAAGTTAAAAGATGGTGGTACTTTTAAGAGATGGTGCCTGGTTGGAGGCATTGGGTGTCTGCCTTGAGGCCCACAAAATGGTTTGGCAGGTGAAAGTACTTACTTCCAAGCCTTCTCACCTGAATTTGATGCCTAGTACTCTAAGGATAGAACGAAAAAACTGACTCCCCAAAGCTGCCCTCTGACCTCCACATGTGTTATAGAAAACACATGCACATACACCCCTCCAAGTACCACACACAGAATAAATGTCAAATAGAGTTTTACTAAGATAAGGAATACTTGCAGGAGGCATCTGCATATCAAGATATAATTGTGCTTATAATAAAAGAGAAAATAAAATGACCATGGCTCAATAAATGGGAAATAAAACAGAAAGAAAGGGCAGACAGGAGCTTCTATCATTTGAGTCAGGAATGGCCCCCAAAGAGCCCCAGGCTTAGTCACCACTGCCAGTGAACCTCCTGGCAGGTGGGGGCATCTTTAGGAGGTGGAGCCTAGTAGGAGGAAGTTAGGCCATTGGAAGCATGTCCTTGATGGGGATACTGAGGCCCCAGCCCCCTCTTTTTCTCTCTGCTGCCTGGTCGCCTTAAAATTATTAGCCCCGTCTGTCATGTGTTCCTGCCATGATGTACTGTACCACCACAGCCTCCAAAGCAACAGACCAACCACCCACTATCTGAAATCTCTAACACAGAAAGTTCCAGTGCATCTTTCCTCCTAAGAAGTTATTTGTCTCAGGCGTTTTAGCACAGTGATAGAAAGCTGACTGACCACAGGTAGGTGCCGAGGTCAGAAATAAGACCTCATTCATTCTCTTGACTAAGCTCATTGTAAAATATGACCACCGGGGCTGCTGAGGTCCCAAGACAGGACACCATTATATCCAAAGTTTCTGAGATCACCCAATGCTCAGTCATCACAACTGAGACATAGAGTTTGGTGCTTGAACAAAAAGAAAAGATCATGTTTAAAACTTCTAGAAAACTTTATGTGTTCCTTAATTCTCAATATAGCAGCTGCATTCTAGCACTTTCTGTGGTGTGGAGCACAAAGATTAGCCAATGTCCTTCAGTGGCATCTGACAGCTTAGCCAGAGGTCTTATGGATGGAATATGGAATGTGGAGCAGGAGGCTCCTCAGGGGTAAGGCCCCAAATGGCCTTTGGTTTCCTGTGCCTACAGGCGGCTCTCAGCTAGCCTTGGTGGCAAACAGAAGCACTTGATTCTGGTGCAGCCCCTGGAAACATCCTCTTGCCCTTGTTTGGTTGCACAAACAACCAAAGTGCTTTCCATAACAATGCCTGCCTTTATTGCCACCTGGGATGCCTGAGTGTGTCCTGTGAATGTGTATGAGGTGATGTGAACTCTGCAAAACTGCAGAAACTCTGAGGTGCCCAAGAACCTGTGTTTTTTTTTTCTTTGATCTTCCACTCTGAGATAGAGGGTGCTATAGGGAGCCTAGTGAGTGAGCAAAGGCCCTTTGCAACCAATGCTGAGGGGTCCCTTCAAATTCATATCAAAATATATGTTCAGTGTTGTTTACTTGAAGAAGATGGAAGAAATTACATTTAGTTATAAAATTGCAGACCTTTGTTTTTGAGACAAAGGTAAGTTATAATAAACAACAAACATCCTAAATATCTCTGAAATACACAGAAGAATGGTAGAAGTCCTCTTTAGATGCACAAGTACCACAAAACCTTCAAAGGCTTATCCTCACAGTCAATTTGGTCTGGCCATTTCCTTGTGTTCTTAAACAAAATGAAATTTGCACAATAGTGAGACTTTATTATATATTATCCTGATCTATTACCCACACCTCAACACACACACAGAGTTCATTGGAATTACATAATTTTTTTAACAGCTTCTTAGCATTATACAGGAAGGACATTGCTGTAATTTATTGGTGCCTACCTAAGATGTGTATTATGTTTGCGTCATTACAAATAGGCGAGTGGACAAGAGAACACAGAGATGAGTCAACCATTAAGAATAATTCTTGCTCTTCCAGATGGCTGGAGTTTGGTTTCCAACCCACAGAAGTTGGCTCATAGCCTGTAACTCCAGCTCCAAAAGATCATATATTATTTTTTGAATTACTCAGGAACATTCCCAACACACACAAACATAAATAAAAATAAATCTTTTGAGAATATTCATGTGTGTTGAAATATTTTATATTTAATAAAATCAGCCTGGAATATCAGAGGACAGAGCCATCACTTCCAGTCCTTTTTTAAAAATTATTTCAATTATTTCAAGGTTTTCTGTGTAACAGTTCTGGCTGTCCTGGAACTTGCTTTGCAGACGAGGCTGGCCTCAAACTCACAGAGATTCTCCTGTCTCTGCTTCCTACTGCTGGGATTAATGGCCTGCACCAAACATCACCATGCTCGTGTATAATTTTGTATATAAATCTTTGAAGTTTGCAGAGGTCTGTCATTGTTTCTAAGAACTGAAGTGACTTGTTCATAGATGATGTGAATGTTCTAAGTTGTAACTGTAGTAGCTGCATCAGGGCCTTCTGCCAAGCTGCCCTTACAAAGCACTACTTAATCCTTTACCATTGGTAAATGACTTATTTTCCTGTGCCCTCAGCTGTGCAAGATTTATCAGTCTTTTACATTTTTACCAATTTAAGGAGCTGGAGGGTTGGCTCAGTGGTTAAGAGCACATGCTATTCTTCCAGAGGATCTGAGTTCTGTTCCCAGGATCCACATAGGATATTTCACAACTGCTGAAACTCTGGCTTCATAGGTTCCAATACCCCTTTCTGGCCTCTTCAGACACTGCATTTACATACACATACATAAATAAAAATAAATCTTAACAATGTTATCAATAAAATGTATGAATAGAGACAATTTTGTTTTAATCTAATTTTCTTGATTATAGGAGAACATGATTTTTAAAATATAAAACTTGACCATTTGCCTTTCCTGGTCCCTTAATTGCCAAATCATTTTCTTTGTCTATAAGGTTGAGTTTAGTTTTAGTTTTTCAAGAAAATCTTATACACTTTAGATAATAAGTTTTGTTGCCTATGTAACGAATATTTCTCCATTTGCCTTTGTTCCTATGGATATTGGGCATTTTATTTTTAAAATTACATTTATTTACTATTTATATATTTGAGGGGATGGGTGAGAGAATGTCCATGAGTCATAGTATGAAGTGGAAGTCAAAGGACTTTCTCTTTCATAAGTTAGTTTTCTCTGTCTATCATTTGGATCCAAGGGACTAAACTCAAGCCGCCATGTTTGAAGGCAAGAAGCTCTTCCAGCTGATCTGAGCCTTTTCAGCAACCCTGCAGTTTGTTTCAACACAGGTGAAGATGCTAACCTATTCTCCAGAGCTCCTGACCTTACTGATTCTTATTGAAAAATCTCTTCTACATCCTAAGGCTGTTTTCTCCTAGTAATCTTTTATCATTGCTTTCTCTAATCAGTACCATGATTTTATATTATGGATTTCCAAACCAATGACCAAATGTGATCACCATTGGCCTCTAAGTCCTTCAATCCTTATCTTAAACTAAACTATATAGTTGTATTTTTTTCTCTCCTTTGTCTGTTCTATGGATTTCTTTCTTGGAACTCAGAGTTTTAACTGATATTCCTTTAAGTTAAATGTGAGACTTTCATGGAGAAATTATTTCTCCCATCTCAATTTCTATGCAAATTTTTTATATGATTTTAGGATTAACTTTTCAGATTTTTAAAAATTTTTTTATGTGTCTGAGTATTCGTCTGCATGGATGTATGTATACCAGCCACATACATGAAGGCTGAAAGAGAAGGTTAAATCCTATGGAATTGGAGTTATAGTCACTTGTGTCAAGTGCCCGAGCTGGAGTTAAGAGTTGGTGTGGGCCACTCATTGTGGGTGTTGGGAACCAAACTTGGGTTCTCTGCAAAGGGAAACAAGCACTCAGAACCACTAAGCCATTTTTCAGCCCCCTCCAAATGTGTTTTGAAAAAGAAAGAGATAATATTCATATAATATTTCGCTAATTTTACGGTGTGTTTGGTATTAATCATTCATTACACCTAATTTGTAAAATAGGTCTGTGTGTAGGACAAGTAAAATATATAGCATGCATCTGAGTTTAAGTTATACTTCTGTGGTTTTGGGATAGTTTTAGCCCAGTGGATAAGGGAAGAGTACCTTATTTCTGATTTCACATTGCAAATCTAAATTTCTTTGTCTTTTTCTAAATAACAAAGTTTTCTTCCCTTCTTACTCAGATTTGAAAATCCATTGAGAGATTAATGTTTATCTAATTCCTACTTAATGTTTGATAGCATTTCTGTTTTAATCTGTGAAATGTGTTGAACAATAATAGGTTTCTTCAGGTTTGATGATCCTTTCTTTCTTAAGATAAACTCAACATGATTAGAGATTATTTAGAGTTTTTTATGTTTATACATGGAACTTCTGATGCTATAATCCTTTTTCTTATTTTTTCTCATACTAGAAGAGAAATGTAAAATGAATTTGAAAAGTTTCTGTGAATTCTTGGAACCTCAAATATAAGATTTATCTATCCAAATACTTGCTGTAGCTAAGCTAGACATGATGGAAAATTAAGAAAGATTTTCTAAAAGGTAGATTGATTTTTCTTCATCTTAAATGTGTGTGTGTGAAAGAGAGAGAGGAGAGACAGGAGAGAGAAAGACAGAGAGAGAGACAGAGAGACAGAGAGAATAAAGGACTCTGAGACCCCATGAGCTGCAGTGACAGTCGTGGTGAGCTTCCTGCCACGGGTGCAGGGAACAGAATTCCGTCCTCTGAAAGAGCAGCACATTTCTCGCTGCTGAAGCAGCTCTCAAGCTCCAAGAAAGATAATTTTAAATGAAAGTATCAAACCATATATTTGCTCACATTCTAGCCTTTTCAAGTGTTTAATAAAATAAACTTTGGAGACTTGTGTTTACTAGAAATTTTCTATTTGGCTAACAACTTGGATATAATAATGTTCACTTAATCTTATCTCATTTTCAGAAGTTAAATTTTAAGATTTGTGACTCTAATAATATTTATTTATTTCCATGTTATTGAAACTGGCCATTTAAATTTGACTTTGTCCTTTTCAAGAACCAATTGCAAAATATAATTTTTGTTTCACTATTTTTGTTTTAATTTTAATGTTATCCTTTGGGGGCATTATATGTCCTTTTAGTTTCTTTAGTTATATGTGTACTTTTCATAATTCTGACCATTTCATTTTCTACCATTTACATTTAGGCTTCTCATGATTGCCATTAGAGTCTCTCAGTTTTTGTACAACTCTCATTTTTAGCCTAAATGTATTAATTTTATCTTTATGTTTTCTTTATTTCTAGTGGACATGTTTTAGGAGTGTGAGCTTTATTGTTTTTTATTATAATTATGATTATTTTGATTTTTGTAATAAGATCTCACTATGCATCCCCGTCTGCCTTGATACTTGCTATGTTGACCAGGCTAGCTTCAAATACAGAGATCTACCTACTTCATCTTCCCAAAACCTCAAATTAAAGGCATGGACCACCATGTGTGTTCTAGAAGTCCAGCATTTTAATGTTATTATCATTTGTAACATGTATGATTTGATCAATTTGTAGAAAATATCTGTGGCCTAAAGTATGATTTAATTTTAAATGTTTCATGTATCTTAGGGAGCAGTATAGGTTTACTTACACACATAAAATTAAACTTATTATTGTTATGCAAACTTCTGCTACTTTCCTCTGTCTTGGGTATATTCTTATTTTATGAAATTCTAAGAAATCAGTAAATACCCCCCAAAATTGAAAATTTATTAAATTCATTAAGCACCCTTTAGAATCCATTTCATTCTAAATTTTTGCTTTTTTAAAATTGTGTGTGTGTGTGTGTGTGTCTGAATTGTGTAGTTATGTGATCATGAGTTTAGTGCTCATGAAGGCCAGAATAGGGCATCAGATGCCCTGGGCCTAAAGTTACAGACAGTATGAGCCTCCTGATATAGGCGCTGGAAATCAAACCCAGGTCCTCTGCAAGAGCGGTCGGTGCTATTACCCATAATGTCAACAAAGGGTTTGGGTTTTTTTTTGTAGTTAAAATTTTTAAGTTGCATTTCCAAGTTAGATTTGAATATGCCTTAAAGAACATCTAGATAGATAGATAGATAGATAGATAGATAGATAGATAGATAGATAGACAGATGATAGATAGATGCTTAGAATGCATTTCCATGGCAGCTTGCTTTATGAATTTTAAAGCTGTGTTGTTGGGTGCATGCATAGTACTTATTACAAAATGAACTAAATAAAGCCTTCTGTCAAAATACTGTGTTTACCTGGAAGACAGTAAATGGTTTTAGCAGAGTTATGCCAACTATGCCAACAGAGTTAGTCAGTGAACTAGGAAAGAAGTCAAAATCCCTTCACTGACATGCTCTAGGGGTGGACTTTCATTCTCTATGGAAGTTGAGAGACCAACTCTTCTGACCTAACTTTGGTGATGATTAGGTAAGATTTTGTTTCAGAATAATTACCCCAAATGTATTGTAAGGATGATGGAGTGGAAGATCAGCCAGTGATGAGAAGGTCCAAGAGGTGAGAAAGAACATGTCTGAAGGATCCATACTCTACAGCACACAACATCTGCCCAGGCCTTTCATGGTGGACCCTGCCAGTCACTGGCCACGGAGTCTGTAGGAGTGATTTCAGAAAGCCCAAGCATTCTTTCTTTAAAGACTTCCCTGGAAAAGGAGAAAACTATGACTCTTCCCTTCTGAATAGGTTCCCACACAGGCTGAAACTCAGGGCAACTGCAAATGATATGACATGTTTCCTGATGATGTCACACTTGGTGATGAGGAAAGACAAAATGAGGCAGAGATGGCATTCAGCACCTTTACCTGGCTGTGGCCATGTGCACTGATGCATATGATGTAAACAGGAAGATTTGCTGGATTTGGCTCATGGTTTCGGAGAGCTCAACCCATAGTTACTTCTTCCAATGGACACAATGGGAATATCACATTGACAGAACTGGGTCAGAGAAGAGGAATAAAGGAAGGGCCAGTATAAGACAGGATCCCAGTGAGATACCCCACAGTGACTTCCTCTAACAAGGTGCCACACCCTAACTTTCATTGCTGCTTCATAATGCCATCACAGTGTAAGTCCATCAAGGAACTAGTCTACTGTTTACATAAGATGCCTCATTACCTAATCCTCCCTGCAAACACATCAAAAAGTGGACATTCTTCCCTAGTTCCTTAGACATAATCTAATCAGACTGATCATACTAGACATTACAGAGATGCTGCCTGAAAGGGGGCACTGGGAAAGGCCAGCAAGTTGGCATTACCTCTTACAGGCTGGATGGGACAAATGGACAGATAGCTTGGGCTCTCAGCTTCCTTTGGGCCATAGGAATGGCCCAGTGGTACAAATGCAGGCTACCCATGTTGTTGATGCCTCTTGTAGCTCCCCAAGCAAGGGACAAGAAGGTGGGTCTGGGCCAAGTACAATCAAACCAAGCACTACAATTCCATAGAACAGCTGTCTTTCCAAAATCTCTTTGATCCCTGGACCCAGTCATTATCTCTCCTTCAGTTCTTTTTTTCTTAAAAATAAAAATGTTCAGATGATTTCTCTATACCACTGTAGACATGATGGCTTGGCCTGAGAATCACAACACATCCTTCTCTGAGAGAGACAGGTAAGGATGAAGCTACATCTGTCGCTCAAAAGTTAGCAAAGTATTGAATCTCCTGGAAAGAGAGATGGAAGACGAGAAATAGAAAAAAAAATAAACTTGGGCAATTCATCTCTGACCTTGAATATTCTATTTGTAGAACCTGAAGTCCAGCAATGTCTGTTTATGATTAATTTTGTTCTTTATCATTTCCCTTAAAGGAAAACCTACGCGTAGGATCAAAGACATCAACATACATAGAGGAATGAACAGTCTGAGAAAAATGCCTTCGTTTGCATTGTTTGCAATGCTACACATAGAATTTGTGTAAATGACACCACCTGGAACAATGTATAAACTATCACAAAGGTGAATAGAGAGACAAGCAAGCGTCTACCTGTAATTTCAGAGAGCAGTTTTCTTTCTCACAAACGTTATGAAAATTAGTAATCTCAAAAGCCTGTTGGAGAAATGCACTATTAGCAACCTGGTATGGCAAGAGTATAAATATGCTATATTTGAAGAAAAGGCATTCTCAGATTCTTTAAATTATCTTTTTCTATTTTCAAATTCTTTCTTGCTGTCAACATTCTGAAATCACATAAATAAAAAAGCCACACAAATATTTGAATCCTTGTTTTGTTTTGAAAGACACAGAGGCCTGATAATAGTTGCCTTACATTACAGACATCAGTGCAGAGGCTGTAAGAATGGCCACATCCCACTCATGGGGGCTCTCCATCTTGCCATTAAGCATGACATTTGCACCATAGTTTTCCTGGCAAATTAAAAAGTAAGTGACATGATGCAGGCACAGACCCCGAAAAGAAGACATTGTGTCATGAAGTCCAGGAAGTTGAGTATTCTGTACTTGACACATGCGCTTTTCTGTGTTTCGTTTCTCCCCTTTCCGTTGCTCCTGACCGTGGCTGAGGCTTGGCACAGCTTAGTGGGCAAAAGGCAGCAGCAACTGAGGGAAATGATTCCTGGTTAGCTTTCTACATATGTGATTTCTTAAGAACCCAAAACTCTGCTGTAAACTGTTGAGGTTTTACATTTCCAAGCCTCAGAGAATCCACACAACTTGAAGCCCTCAAAATTAATATAAAACATGTCCTGGGAAGGTGAGGGAGAAGCTTAGTTGCAAAGTCTGTGCCTAATCAACATGCATGGAATCCTGGGTTTATCCTCAGCACCATAGAACTAAGGCATGATGGACCAGCATTCAGATGGTAGAAGCAGGCAGATCAAAAGTTCAAGGTTACTATCAGCTACATAATGACTTTAGGCCAGCCTGGGCTACATGCTATAAGCTCTTAAAAAACATCAAAGTGTACAGAGCTACTAAAACACACGAAAAATACGTTTTCTTCGGGATGATATTAATCTTGGGTATCAAAAAGCAGATAAAATTTATGAATAACTACTTGTCTCAGATTCTATTTTTGTGAAGAGACACCATGACCAAGGCAACTCTTATAAAAGAAAGCTTGATCATTATTTTAGAGGCTTAGTCTATGATCTTGGCAGTGAGCACAGTACTTGCAGCAATCGCTAAGAGCGACAGACACCCTGAACTGCAGAGAGCAGGCAGAGAGACAGATGCTGAGCCTGGAATGTGCTTTGTAACCCCAAAGCCTACCTGTGTGACACACAGCATTCAACAAGGCCACACCTCTTGATCCTTCCCAAATGGTTCACAAATCTGGTCACAATCATTCCAACATATGAGCCTTTGGGAGCCATTCCTATTCAAACACCATAATGACTCTGTAGCTGGATCAAGAGCAAAACACACCCACAGACAGGATGAGCCCACAATCAAAAACCAACAAGCAGCTAAGAAACTAGCAGATCCATAATATGATTCAAGAAAAACAATGAATGGGTAGATTAGAGCCCCAAACTGAGCCTCTGAAATACCAATTTAAAAGGCATTCTACACAATAAGCATTTTGGGAGTGGGAGAAAGTTTTAATACCTCAGGTATTAAATTTTCTAAGGTATGCATGAAAAGAGACTATGGAAATGCTGTAAGTTGGATGCTCTAGGAATGAAGATCTCAGTTGTTAGGTTAAATACAGGTTAAGGAATAGCTAATGATCAATCAGGCATCAGCAGCAGGTACATACCAGAAGCTATAAAAAAAGCCTGAGTTATATTTTCTCCCTCAGCCCTTCTATCTTTTAAGGGAAGATAAGGAAAACAATAATAGTTATTGATGACTCAGAAATGCCCACTAATTGCAGCCTGGCTCCATAAACAAATGTGTTGTGTAACATAGGCCCATTATCACACCCAAGATGCTTAATATCAATGTGACAGTGTTGTAGAATATACAGTCCATGTTTACATTTACTCTTGTATCCCGAAAATTTCCCCTGTGGGGTTTTACCCCCTATGTAATATTGACAGTCAGAACATCCGAGGTAGGGCATCTGTTCTATAAAACACAGTCACATCTTGATTTCTCTTGTGTTTTCTCATGACTGGCCTAAGCTTAAGCATGCTGGGAAAAAAAAAAACTCCTAAAAAAATCACAAGACAACTTCAAGGGCTTCTTAGAATTTCCTTAGCAGTCCTATGTCAGCCCTATGGTTTCAGTAATTCCTGGCACTGAAACTGCTTCCTGCCTACACAGTATACCCACCCCTTGGCATCCATGATGATTTGGTTCCAGAATCTGCAGATGCTCCTATATTCATACAGCATGTATGGCATAGTCATTATAAGTAACCTACTCACATCCTTTTATATCCATAAGATCATTACCAGGTGACTTATATTCCCTACAATGTTAGAAATGCTATATAAGGGGCTAGAGAGATGGTTTACTGAGACTGATAAACACATGTCCAAAAGTGAGTTTTGGAAAAAGGCTTGTCTTGGTTTACAATGCCAGAGGTAAAGTCCATCATTATGCAGGAAGCATGGCTACTGGTGGTTGGAACAGGAAGCTGAGAGATCACATCTCAGCCACACTAAAGAAGCTGGGAGAGTGAACTAGAAATAAGGTGAGGCCATAAACTCTCAAATATAGACCCCCAGTGACATATTTCCCCCAGCTATACCAAATCATAAATGTCCCATATACTCCCCAAAAGAGTACTACCAACTGGGGACCAGGATTTGAGTAAGTGAGACTACAGAGGACATTTCTCAGTCAAATGATCATACTGCTTTGGTAGAGGACCTGGATTCAATTCTCAACATCCATATCAGATGGCTCACAATTATCTGTAACTTCTGCTACAGAAGAACCCCCAGCTTCCATAGGCACCTGCATACATACGGTGCACATAAAATCATTTGTGCACACATACACACATGCACACATTTTTTAAAAAGAACTGTTAGGTAAGTGATTGCTGTGCCACACTGTTTAAGGAGTAATGGTGAGCAAGAGAGAAAGTCGCTGCACGCATGGTATGCATGCCACTGTTTTTCTAGGTGTTTTCTCTTGAGGTTGTTAGACTCACTATTAACTTAGATCCTGGATGCAGAAGCCTGGCTATGTGTTAGTGCTTTGAGAAACTAGAATACTCCTTGAGAAAGAAAGGGGTCGGAAACGTGGAATGGAGAAAGATAATTCCCCCATGATCTAGGAGTGGATCTGGAGAGATTGTGAACTCAGGACTGTGTTAAAGACACAAAAGAAACCCCAAAGGGAATGTTTCCTCTGCTGGCTCTATCCTTTGAGTGACTAGGGGTGCTGTGCCCCTCCAGTAGGAAGCAAACATATCCTGAACTTCTATTCCATTTGCTAGGAGGCATTCATCTCTAAAAGGAAATGGCACAACTTGAATAAGTGGCTGATTTCATGCCTGCTCAGAGGAGACAAGCTGATCTGGGACCAACTCATGACAAGGTCAAATGCTAATGAGCAGGCTCAGGAGATTCTACTAGACAAACCAGAGACACTTTGAGTGTGGAGAAAATGCTGGTGATAGGCTATAGGACATTGAGTGAAAATGTAGTCTGCAGGACAGATCACTAGTCACAAATCAACACCAGCTAATTTCTGTAATGACCAAGTAAGAAAATTCACCATTTTCTAAACATACATGAATCATGGAGTTACAGATCATTCTAATCCCATTCCAGAAAACTCCTTAGACAGCAAGATATTTACACACTCATTATAAACATCTCAGGGTCCAAAAACGGAAGAGGGGGCAGTCATGGCTTTCACCAGGTGGATAGCCTTAGCATTGCCAGCCAGGGGGACAAATTGACATCACACTGCTCCTGATGCAGCACCACAAGAAATGCCCATCATCACCCAAGTAATTAATCACTCTTCTACTCTGCATCTAGAAGCTAAAAAGAAGCTCCTGGCAGAAAACAGAAGGGACTTAATCACATGGGGAGCAAAGGTTGGCAGAGAAGGCTCTTATACTTCACACAGAAGACAATTGAACCCAGTCACCTTTGTCTGCCTCTTTCTCCCTACACACCCTTTGCTGTTGTTGTGTTATTGTATCTCACTCTTTAGCCCAGGCCAGGCTGTAATTTGTGACCTTCCTGCCTCAGTCCCCTGCTCATCACAGGTGGGTACAGTCAGGCCTGGCCGAGAGTCTTTCTTTCTGAATAATAGTCAGGATGAAGACAATGCTGCTTCTCTGGGCATTTTCTGGTAAAGGTAGGGATGTATTTAAATTTATGATAATGGACACTAGTGTATTTAAATTTAGATAATGGTTCCTTCTGACTGCAAAGTGGGTCCTGAGTGACTTTGAGTTTGATGGAAGCAATCATGTAATCAGGGCTGCTCACTTTATACTCACCTAAGGTGAGTATAACGCTCCTATGAGAGGTCAGGACAATGCCCAGAGCCCCCTGTGCCAGGACACTGTCCTTGTCATCTCCTTTTATATTCCACATACAGCCTGGATGGTTCTAGGGCCTTAAGGACACAGAACGCTGCCAGAACCTTCTCTGATGTCAGGGTGTCTACATATGAGGTCCGTAGGGGTGCAGAGGGGTGAGTCTTCCTTAACACAGTGCAGAGGGGCCTGACGCCTCACTGTTTGTCTTTATTTTACCTTTCCCAGGATCTTTTTTGTCAGGTTGTAAAATACATACTCTCTCCCCAGGAGATTCTCCCCTGTACTGCAGTCCATCTAAACAAATATGTATTTACAATGGGTTCTTTTTTAAAACATGCATTATGCAGCTAATAGACTGGAATGACTCTTTGGGGGAAGTGCTGTACAGACTTGGCTGTTTTTTTGTTGTCTACAACATTCACCTCTTTTATATGGCTATTTATTTTCCGCTCCTTTGGATGGTAGGGAGGGCCATGAGGAGGAGAAATCATCCACCCAAATATGAGCTGCAGGAATAAAACCTCGACAGTGGCCATCTCTTGCTAATGAGGCTGGTATGAATCTGAGCTCCACACTAAAAGAAGTCCACACATGGAGGGAAGAGTGAGTCTGCATCCTACTGGTGTCTTGCTTTGTAAATTGGAAACTGGGAGGCCAATTCCTGTCTTGGAATAGTGTCAGCTGTGAGTGACAGGAAGCCTCGCCCAACTTTACCATCTTCAGAAACAAAATCTTTAGACAAAGACAACCGTAGGGGTAGTTAGTCCTATGGTTCAATGATGTCCACAGGAACCGAAATCAATTCGGTCACTGCGTTCTTTGCTTCTGTTTATGATCACGATTCCCAGTGTCGCCTACCAATCTAGCAATAGTCACCAGAGGAAAAGAGCCTGTGTCTTATTTTGTGTGACTTCAAAATAATCTTCTAGCTTAATACATCTTCATTCCACGGTCACCCTGTAGTGGCAACAATCCTCAGTCGGGGAAATGGGACTATGAGAATTAGTTCTGGTCAGATGCCATCTATCTCCTATTTTTGCACATTACATGCATCGGTACTTAGCCTCAATTATAGTTGTCTTTGTGACTGTAAAAAACTGCCCAACAAAAGCAGTTTGAGAAAAGAAGGGTTTATTCGAGTCAGCTCAGAGTTCAAGGGTACCATCCACTACGGTAGGAAAGACGAGATGGCAAAAGTTTGAAAGAACCTCTCCATATCCTCCATAGTCAGGAGAGAGCAATAAATACTCTCATTCTACTGAATTTCCTCTTTTTACATAAACTGGAACTAAGCCTAGGGAATGGTGCCACCATCTCTTAGGGTAGCTCACTTAAGTTAATTGAAATAATCTCTCACAGGCATGCCCAGGAGGTAATCCACTCTAAGTAACCCACACAGGTGTGCCTGAAGGCTTGTCCTCTAGGTAATTTTATATCCTATCCAACAGACAATTATAACCACTAAATTCTAGTAGAAATTAAAACCAAGAAATTTTAAGCATCTACTCATCAATCTAAGATGATCTATGCTAAGTAGAAATGGCATAAGGTTATAAAACATAATTGTACTTTCAAAGATGAAATCTAACCTGATATCTGTTCCTCATTACACTTTTGTCACCTTTCAGTGTCTGATCTAATACACACACCTGGAATGTGTTTGGGTTTTTGTTTGTTTGCTTGCTTTTGTTTTGAGACAAGGTCTCATGTAACCCCGACTGGCCTAGAACTCACTTTGTAGCCACAGATGACCCTGAACCTGTCCCTAGCATGACAGACTTACAGGACCATGCCCAATTCAAGAGAGGTGATTTTTCTTATCTTCTTTTGTCTTCTATTGGGGTGTGTGGCTTGGTTGAAATATACCAAGAAATCTGACCTCATGCCATAGGCTGTTGCAGAAGAAAAATATATTTTACTAACTCCTTTAAATAATTAAGGATATTTGTCTTTGAGAATACACTGAAACACACCAAATCAGAACTGTTAAAATATTAGGTATGGTATGGAATCTGAAATCACATCAAAGGAACGCCTGTCTTGTCTTGCATCATCACCACCCATTGATGTTCCCTATTCCCTTAGCTGTTCTTACCCCAAGCACATTTACCCCTTGATTCTTCAGAAAGTATTGGTTTGGTGAATCCTGTGGATCTTCCACACTTCTGTTATGGAATGCTAAACACTGTATGGTGCTGATCTAATCAGAATAGTCTGGAAATACTTGAGTACTAACAAACTTAAGGGGAAGACGTAATTTTTCTTAGAAATATTATTTTACTTGAAAGCTTAAATTTAACCACTGGCAACAAACATTAGTTGTTTTCTTTTGTTTTATTTTTTTAATGTCTGCTCTGAACATCCACATAAATAAGCATCCTGCACAAGGAAGAACTGGATGCAGGTAAAGGACATGAGGCATGAAAGAAAATATGAAGCTAGTTGTTTTCCCAGCTCTAACTCAGACATGAGTGTTCTGGTTTTGGTAGTCCATCAATGAATAAAAACATTCAATACTAAAAGTGTAAGTTTTAATGTGAAGCTTCACAGATTCCATCTTATACATTAATTATAACTATTTAGAAGTCAACTAAGTTGTATAGACTTTGGATCTGGTTAATTTTGGTGTGTGTTATTTATTTGAAAGGTTTTCATAATAAACTTTAGTTTCTTTTTAATTAAAGAAAAAATAACAGAAGCTAGAGAGATGGCTCAGTGGTTAGTTGCAACGGCTGCTCTTCCAGAGGACCTGGATTCAGTTCTCAGCATCCACTCCCATGGTGGCTCACAGCTGCCTGCAACTCCAGTTCTAGGGGGTTGAACTGAAACTTTTTTCTATCTTTTGTAGACACTAGACATGCCCATGGTCCACAAATATACAGGCAGAAAAAAAAATTCATTGACATAAAAATAAATAAATAAAATTTAAATAACTAAATAACCAACTGACAAAGTAAAAATTACATTCCATTGAAATAGTCAATTAAATTTAGTTTGCAGTTTGTACCCTTTCATCACCCATTAGCTTTTTTTTTGAGATGCCCATGCCTATTGTATGTTGTCAGGGATCAGAAACAACATGTGTGTTCTTTATTTTATATAAAAAGTACAAGAAGCAAGCATCAAGAATTGAAAATTTTAATGTCATAAGTGCTCCCAATTTATCAAGGTTGTCACAGAATTTTAACTGTGAGAATATAGTGATGAATTAAAGGACTATTTCTTGGTGTCACTGCCCTGATTGGTACTGAGGATCCAGCAATTTCAATCTGTTTTATCATTAGGATGCCAGCATATTGTCTTAGTGTTACACACACACCCCACACATACATACATACTCACACACACACACACACCACACAATACTACACAATATACATACCACACACACTTGCATGCATGCACATACTCTATACATACACTCCACACACACTTCACACACACATGTGCACACAACACCCACACATACATTTTGACACTGAGAATTTATTGGAAGGATCTTTTGGAACCCCATTAGTTTAGACCTCCTGGAGTTTTACTCTATGGATAGAGAAGGTTAGAAATTATATTGGGAAACTTCATATCCAAACTCAGCAATAGGAAGAAGTGGGGAATCACCATTGATAGGGCAACACAAATTGATGTTACTGCTGCGTAGGGCTCTGCACAGCAAATAAATGGCAAGATAAAGCCTAAGCCTTCTAAGAGTTCCTCGGGAGAACACATACATGTCTGCCTCTAATCCCCTTTCTCTTCCTCACATCTTCTTTCTCTCTTCCTTTTTTCCTCTCTCTCTCTCTCCCTCTGTATTTGTAAGACTTGAAGATTACAGACGATATTGCTTATGAGAGCAATGTCATGGATTTGACCAGTCAATCAGGCTAACAGCCCTAGAAAGCATGCCGCGCATAGAAATGAAAATGCCAGACACAACCAAAGCACAAATGGATCTTGAAACTTAAGAGCAAAGACCATGCACTCATTCAGTCATCAATGCTTGCCAGGTACCATTAAGGTAAGACAGCACTGATGTATATTAAACATAGCTCATATCTAACCCTAATGCAGCATTAACCCTAACCTGAACTCACATTCATATTGAGAAAATATGTATCTTTGTGCAAATAGTTGGTGACTATATCAATGGCACGTTCAACAACTCTAAAGAGAACTTACTAATTCATTATCAGTGTCTGGCTGCGGCACCCACTCTCAGGGAAACTGGAGAGTTTGCTTGAGAAAGGACAGCTTTATAGAGTGCAGGCAAGAGTGCAAAGTGTGTCAGGAGAGAAAAAAGTAGGCAACAGGGGATGGAAGAGAAGACCTCGAAATGCAGGTAAAACCCAGGCAAAACCAGAAAGAACCTAACTGGCCAGGTCAGGAGTTTTTAATTTTGTCCTTAGGGAAATGGGGAACCACGAATGCATTTAAATAAGACAATTGATATGATGGAATCTGTATATTCATAGAGGCAGAAAAATTTTCAAGAAAGAGCAAGAGTATCTATGAGGGGATTTTTAGAGAGGCTGCCAAATGTGTAGACAAGTCTGCATGGCTCCTCTACATGCTTCTTTACTCACTCGGGAAAGTCATGGGAGACTTGGGCCACAGCCTTCACTTGGGGACTCACAGACGGAATGGTAGAGCCTTATGCACGTGCAGGACTGAGCCCGAGAAAGCCATATGTCCTGTCACACAGCTAATTGGAAATGGGGCCCCTCAAGTTTCTTTCTTAAAAATAAATAAATAGATGATAGATAGATAGATATAGATAAATATCAAACAGAAGAACAAAGTGGCCAAAGCAAACCCTAGCTCAAAGGATGCTCCTGGAGTCAACAGCCAAAGGCATCTATGTGATACAGCCCATGACCTTGGAAGCTGAGCCAGCTCAACACATTTTGATCATTATTAGCCACTATTGTTGATCAGACTGCTCATCTCTGTGACAAAGGCCTTTCATAAGCAGCTTAAGTGTGTTGGGGGGCACATTTTGGCTTATGGTTTTGGGAGGTGCCGCTTCATGTCTTTGTTATGCTGATTGCGGTCCTGGGATGTGGCAGGTCCATATGGTAAAGGCTGCTCAGATGACAAGTGAGAAGCAAAGAAAGAAATGCCCACCCCAAGAACCAGGTATAACATTTGATGGACACTCCAAGTGGCCCCCTTCCTCCAACCCATCTCCCATAATTTCCAATCCTCACATACCCTGCAAATGTGCCACTTGCTGTGACCAAAGTATTGAAACTATGACTCAGCCAAAACATTTCATATTCAAGCCCTACAGTCAGAATAAAAAAAAAAACTAAGAACCTCAGTGAACAGATGCTTCTCTACCAAATTAGGACGAGAGAGCCAGCTGCCAATCTTGCCTCCTGAAGTCACAGTTCACTTCCCACTCCTTCCACTCTGCACTCTCCCCCAAGGAATAGGAAGAATATGCTTGTCCCATTTGGGAGTCCTTTCAAAGAGTCCTTGCTAGAATCTTGCCCCATTGTCAACAGACTTAACCGAATGACTGGTCCAGACCAGTCAGAGCCCTGATGGAATCTCGCTCACCTGTCTATGCAGAGGATATTGTGAGAAGGATATATTTCCCAGACATATGAGAAGAAAACACAGTAAAAGTTCAGTGACCCTTGGAAAATATTCTTTGGAAAGTCAGGAGACGATGATTGTGGCAATTGCTGCAAATAAATCATCGTGAACACTGTGGCAGGACAGGCTGCGGACACTTCAGGCTGTAGGGACCAGCACAAGGGTCCAACCATAACAAAACACCTGCAATTACTGAGGCTGGGTGTAGTTCCGCTGAAGAGCACTTGTCCAGCATGTGTGATATGTGATGCACTGAATTTGGTCTCCAGCAATGAAAAAAAAAAAAGCTGTGATTCTAGCAGTACGTGAAATTAACCACACTAAGGAGAAAGAAAAGTCAAACATGTTAATCTGAGATTTAGACCTACTGATAACCAGGCTTATGGAAATCATCCTTGGATCCAGGGCCACAATAAGATGAAAACAGAAAAAAAAAAAAAATTGCCATACCCCTTGCAGGGATCCCACAGAGACCAGGTCTGTTTATTACAAACAAGCCAAGCAATTTGCTTGCACTCAGCCATCTCCAGTGAATTCTAGTTCCAAAAGAAAACTCCTAATAAAATCAACACAAGGCCTATAAATCGTAACACATCTTATGGTATTAGTAAAACTTCTTAAAATTCATAACTGATCAAGTCATAAACTCTCTTGATAAATAAGACCCCACATAACAAGTTCTGAAATACTATGAGACCTGGTAAAAGAATAAACCTGTTGAATAAATCTGCTATGCAAAATAAACACACACAATGTGATATATAATAGAAGTCTTCTTAAACAAAAACCTGAGAAAACAATAAACCTGCTAAAAGGCTCAATTTACTGCACCCTAGGGCCATATTTCTCGCTTGTTTTTGAAGCCGCCAGACAACTCAACCTGTTTAACCTTTGTAGTGCTTTCCCCCAGCAACTTCTCCTGCACTGTTTCTACGCTTCCTGTGCCCATGAATGTGAGGAATCCACAAAAGACAGTAAAGATGACATTAAATCATGACCAATAACAGTTTTAATGGGGCAAAGTTTATCTTTGTTCCCATTTAGACCACTCTTTCCCAGCTACGCTGCCATTTACCTGTGTTCCTGTAAAAATTTTTCTGCATATCTTGAGGTGTTTGCTTACCCCAGATAAAATGGATCCTGGTTTCTTGCATCTTCTGCTTCTTTTCTTGAAAAAGATCATGTGGTAAGAGGTAATGGGCTGATGGGCACAGCTGCAAAGTGAGGTGTATGGGAAGGAAGGCCCCTTCTGGAGAGCGTCAAGTGGTAACAAGGTATCTTCTTCACTCTGCCTGAATCAGTAGAACACTGGAAAAAGGAGAAAAGTGCCTAAGAAAACAATTACTCACAGGGGTCTCCTTCCCAAGAGCTGTCATTGACACTCTTTCTGAGAGATGTAAGCAAACATCAACTCACCCCAAGGAGGAAACCAACTACAGACTGAAGTCCAACTTGCTGGACCAATGACTTTTACTGAGGTTATTTACAGAAGTATGCGTGTGCTTGCTAGGTTTTGTGCCAAATGGGAGTAATTTTAGAAGAGGAAATATTAATTGAGAAAATGTTCCCACCGTGCTGGCCTATGGGCAAGCCTGTGTTGCATTTTCTTGATTGACAGTTGATGTGGGAATGTCCATCTCACTGTGGGTGGTAAACCCCTGAGCAGGTGGTTCTGGGCTCTAAAATAAAGGCCAGCTGAGCATATCATGGGAAACAAGCCAGTAAGAAGCATCTTTTTGTTGTTGGTTTTTTGTTTTGGTTTGGTTTTTGTTTTTGAATTCATTTTTATTTACTTTACTTTATAATATGGATATAGTGTTACATGGACATAATAAACCTTTTCATCTCCTTGGTGATGGAAAACATTCAGCCTTTTGCCATTAAGAAGTCAATCGTATGTAGCTTTTATCAAGTTGGCAAAATCCTTAAGCCTTTGTTTGCTTTCTCATACATGACTAGGTGTTAAATTTGACCTGGTTTCTTTTCTGCCTATTCTGACACATTCTACAGTCATTCTTTCCTATTATGTAGTGAGATACAGTTGATTTTTGAAATTTTATTATTATGAATAACGTCACATTTTCTGTCTATGTTTATCCTTATTCAAGGTCCCTTTCCCCTCCCACGCCCTCCAGTCACTCTCTCTTCTCCACATCTCCCCATCTCCTCCCCAGCATGGGCAGGAGGTCCCAAGGTCCCAATATTGCTCAGTTCAGCCTCCACTCCTAGCAGATCCACTTTCCTTCCCCCAACATCAAGACTAGATCAGGTGTTCCTCTAGAGGGAGTGGGATCCAAGGTGCCGGTCCAAGGTGTTTCAGATCCCAAGCTGTTCAATGGCTGTGGTTTGCAGCTTGGACATATTTTGCTTTTTGCTTTTTTGTTTAGAGTACACTGAGTGAGTACATCCCCTGCTTATCTTTCTGGGTTTGTGATACCTCGCTCAGGAGGATATTCTCCAAATCCATCCATTTGCCTGCAAATTTTAGGATATCATTTTTTTCTTACTTCTGAGCAGTACTCCATTGTGTACATGTACCACAGTTTGTTAATCCATTCTTCAGTTGAGGGGCATCTAGGTTGTTTCCAGGTTCTTGCTATTACAAATAATGCTGCTATGAACATAGTTGAGCTAATGCCTTTGGAGTGTGAATGTGCTTCTTTAGGGTATATACCCAGAAATGATATTGCTGCATCCTTGGGGAGATTGATTCCCAGTTTTCTGAGAAACCGCCATACTGCATTCCAGAATGGCTGAACAAGCTTACACTCCCACCAACAATGGAGGAGTGTTCCCCTTGCTCTGCACCCTCTCCAGCATAGGCTGTCATCTGTGCCTTTTATCTTAGCCAATATGACAGGTGTAAGGTGGTATCTCAAAGCTGTTTTGATTTGCATTTCTCTGATGGCTAAAGATGTTGAACACTTTTTCAAGTGCCTTTCAACCATTCGTAATTCTTCTGCTGAGAATTCCCTTTTTATTTCTGAACCCCATTTTTTGATTGTGTTATTCAAGGTTTTGGGCTCTAGATTCTTGAGGTTTTTGTATATTTTAGAGCTCAATCCTCTATCACTTGTATGGTTGGTGAAAATATTTTCCCATTCTGTAGGCTGTTGTTTTGTCCTATTGACAATGTCCTTGGCTTTATAGAAGATTCTCAGTTTCAGGAGGTCCCACTTATTGATTGTTGTTCTTAGTGTCTGTGTCACTGGTGTTATATTTAGGAAGTGGTGGCCTGTGCCAATTCATAGAAGGGTATTTTCCACTTTCTTTTCTATCAAGTTCATAGTGGCTGGGCTTATGTTGAGGTCTTTGATCCACTTGGATTTGAGTTTTGTGCAGGGTGACAGGCTTGGATCTATTTGCATTTTTCTACACACTACTTTCCAGCTATGCCAACACCATTTGTTAAAGATACTATCTTTTTTCCATTGAATATTTTGGGCCTCTTTGTTGAAGATCAGGTGTTCATAGGTTTTGGGGGTAATTCCCAGATCCTCAGTTCAATTCCATTGATCCACAAGTCTGTTTTTATGCCAATACCAGGCTGTTTTTATTACTGTAGCTCTATAGCATAACTTGATGTAGGGGATGGTGATGCCTCCTGAGGTTCTTTTGTTGAGCAAAATTGTTTTGGCAATCCTGGCTTTCCTATTCCAAATGAAATTGAGTATTGTTCTTTCAAGGTCCATAAAATATTGTGTTGGGATTGTGATGGGCAGTGCAATGAATCTGTAGATTGCTTTTCAAAGAATCGCCATTTTTACTATGTTGATCCTACCTATGCATGAACATGGGAGAGCTTTCCATTTTATGATATCCTGTTCAATTTCTTTCTCCAGTGATTTAAAATTTTTGTCAAATAGATCTGTTACTTCTTTGGTTATAGTTACTCCAAGGTATTTAATGCTATTTGCAGCTATTATAAAGAATGATGTTTCCCTTATTTCTTTTTCTGCCCTTTTTTCTTTAGTATATAAAAGGGCTACTGATTTCTTTGAGTTAATCTTGTATCCTTCTACATTGCTGAAGGTGTTTACCAGCTGTAGAAGTTCCCTGGTAGAATTTTGTGGGTCACTTATGTATACAATCATATCATCTACAAATAGAGTTAGTTTCACTTCTTCTTTTCAATTTGTATCCCCTTAATCTCTTTTCATTCTCTTATTGCTTTAGCTAAAACTTCGAGAACTATACTGAATAGATAAGGGGAGAGAGGACATCCTTGTCTGGTTCCTGATTTTAGTGGGATTGCTTTGAGTTTTTCTCCATTAAGTTTAATGTTGGCTGTCAGCTTCTTGTGAATCGCCTTTATTATATTGAGATATTTTTCCTGTATTCCTGATCCCTCCAGAGCTTTTATCATAAAGGAGTGTTGGATTTTGTCAAAGGCTTTTTCAGCATCTAAGGATATGATCATTTTTTTTTCCTTTAGTTTGTTTATATGATGGATGACGTTTATGGTTTTTCGTAGGTTGAACCATCCCTGCATTTCTGGGATGACGCCTACTTGGTCATGGTAGATGATATTTTTTTATATATTGTTGTATACAGTTTGCCCAAATTTTGTTAAGAATTTTAGCATCAATATTCATGAGGGAAATTAGTCTGTAATTATCCTTCTTTGTTGTGTCTTTGAGTGGCTTGGCCTCTTAATCAGCTCCTGCCTTGAGTTCCTGGTCTGACCTCTCTCAATGTAGTGCAATTGTGTTCTGTTCCATTGTAAACAATTGTCCTGCCTACTGGTTTAATAAAAGTCTTGACTGGCTAAAGGCAGACAGGAAGTGTGGATGGAGTCATCAGCCTAAGAAAACTCTGGAAACAGGAAGAGCAGAGTTGCCAGAGATAGCCGGATGAGTCACCAGCAGAAACATAGGGAAGAAGCTAAAACGCTGCTGAGAAAAGGTACCAAGCCACATGGTTGAACAGGATAAGAATCATGGGTTAGTTTAAGGGTAAAGAGTTAGCAAGCTATATGTCCGAGCCCTAGGCCAATCAGCGTAAAATTAATGTAAGTGCCTGTGTGTCTCTGTGGGACTGTGGGTCCGTGGGAATGTGGGTCTGCAGGCCTGCAGGTCTGGTGGGCCAGAACCTCAGGGCTAGGCCGGAAAGTCTGAGCCAGAAGCATACTCCAACAAACCTCAGTGATGTAACACTGTGAAATAATGTGGAAATGTAAACAAAATAAGCCCTTTTCTCCTAAGTTATTTTTTGGTCATGGTATTTAATCATAGAAATAGAAACCCTAACTAAGACAGTGCATGAGTGGAGCAGAAGTAACTTGAACAGCCACGTTACCAAATCTCAACCCAACATGGATAACAGTTAAGGAAACCTGAAAATACTGAAATCAGTGTATAACCTAAAGGCAGCTTAACAGGTCTGAGAATATTTCTTCTTGACAGCTCATCTTTTCCAGGCTGCTCAGCTGTCTTAAACTATCTTTCACTGGTCCCCATTGCTCATAAAAGCCTGGGGAGAGATCTGATCCCATTTGGTCCGTTTCAGGGACTTCCTAAAGATTTTGAATTGTTTACATTATGCCTCTTATTTAGCTGCCCTTTAGAACATCCTGGACCTTAACCTAACAAGTCCCCTGTAGAGTTGAATGTTTTAGCTCTTTTTTAGAACAACCCAAGTCTTAGCCAGATTCTCTGCAAGATGAAATGCATCAGCTGGGAAGGAATCACTGCATAACAGCCTTCAAGAGGGAAATTAGGTGAGTACTGCAGAAAGACTAACCATGGTCCTCAGCTGAGCTCTCTCTTCCAAAATACATAGGCAAATACTGAGGGAAGGAAGACACACACATAAATCTCCCAAGGAGGTACCATTTGGGAATGGCTTTAAAATTGCCAACTCCTACATATCAGCTGGGTAAGTATTAACAAACACTTAAAAACCTACACAGGCAACCATGTAACAGCTGAACTTCAAAAGCAGGACCCTTTGGGATGCCACATACTGATTTTAGCAATTTATCCATTGCAGAAGTGATTTCTTAAATTTGTCTTTGGAGAGTTCTCTCAAGCTAATTTTGCCAGACTCTTCTGAACCCATCATCGTCATCATCAGGACCACTACCACTATCACCATCAGCTCCTCCACCTCCATCTCTACCTTCTTCACTACGTCTACCACCTCCATCTCTACCTCTACCTCCTCCACCACCTCTACCTCCACCACTGGCTTTTCGGAATTGCATTTATTTGCTGGATAATTAATATACTTACTTGTTATTTATCAAGGTCTTCATATTTTCTAAGCCTTTGGCAGGCTCAGGGGATAGAGAATTTGCAGAGCTAGAGACCCCTGCCTTTCATGAGCAAACGGAACAGTACAACATGCTCGATTTATTTACTCAGTCCACCAGCATGTATTAATTATACAAGATGAAGTAATTTACTGTGATATTTTCATACATCTAAAAATATGCCAGGATGATGCCCATGCTCCTCTATACCCTAATCTCCGTCTTTCCTTTCTCCTTCTCTTTCTCCTCCACTACCTTCCCATTCCATAATAGTCTCTCTTCCACTTCCAAACCATCTTTTTTTTTTTCTTTTAGTTTTCACATATAAGAGGAAATATGCGATCTTTGCCTTCCTGAGTCTGGCTTACTTTGTACATTTTGCTCTGGCTTGCTAGCTCCCTTGTTCCACTTATTTTTCTGTGAATGACATAATTTCGTTCTAATTTATTACTGAAGAATACTGATGTAATGTTGTATGTATGTGTGAGTTACTTTTCCTTTTGCTGTAATAAAGTCCCTTGATATAAATACCTAATAAAGGAAGGGTGTAGTTTGACCCAGAGATCAAGTGTACACCTTATCATACTAGGGAGGACAGACAATAAGGACAAAGTAACTGTTCCCATTGCACCCACAGCCAGGAAGCAAAGACATAAATGTTATTGCCAGATATCTTTCCCTTTTTTTAATAGTCCAGGACCCAAATACAGGCAGTAGTGCTACTGTCCATTAGGGTGGCTCCTCCCATCTCAACAGAAGATAATCCCTTATGGAGAAGCCAAGGTATCATTACCTAAGTAATCCCTTACAAAAGTGTCCAAAAGCTTGTCGTCAAGGTGATTCCAGATCCTGCCAATCTGGCAACCCCAAATCTATCCATTGACCTGTTGATGACCATCAAGACTGAGTCCATAGCTTGGTAAAATGTGCTGTGGTAAGCATGGGACACCACTACTGTTTGCCAGCCTAATCCTTCAGGTAGTATGCTAGTATGAATGAGAAATGTCTCCCAAAGGATCATGTGTTTGATCTCCAGTCGGTGGTGCTGTTCGGGAGGTTATAAAGTGACTCAGAGGTAGAGAATTGCTGGAGTATGTACGTTCCTGGATGTGAGCTTGGAGAGTGGATAGCCTTGCCTCATCTCTAGTTCACTCTATCTGCTTTCTGCCCGTGGTTGAGGATGTGATCTCTCTGCTTCCTGTTCTGGCCATCTGTTGCCCTGTCTCCCCCACCACCATGGACTCATCCTCTGGAGCACAGAACTCTAATCACTATTGGTCATGATATTTTCATCTCAGCAACAAAAACCAAGCAGTTTGGCACAAACCTTAGAGTGGTGTGGTACTTCTAGTTTTAATTTCTTTTCTTTTCTTTCTTTCTTTTTTTTTTTTTTTTTTTTTTTTTTTTTTTTTTTTTTTTTTTGAGCAATGCCTGCACTGATTTCCAGAGCAGCTATACTAACTTCCATTCCCACTAACAATGTAGAAGTTTCTCCAATCCTTGAAAATTTTGGGATTTCTCTTCTCTCTTGGATATGCTAAAGATACCGTTTCTGGAGGTTTTTCAAACTTTCTACGAAGCAGATGATGATATAAAAAGCAAATCATTTGGGGATAATCTTTCCTTCTTCAGAGCCATGCCTAATGTACAAACGCTTTATTGATTTATAACTCACACACTTTGAAGTTTCACCTTATTATGTGGTCCTGCTGATTTGTGTAGGCTCTATTACCTCAGGTCAGAACAACTTCGTCCACCAATGACATGTCCGTTAGTTTTCTTACATGTCCCTAGTGCATTTTCCCAAGCCATATTCCACTTTCTGGCCTCATGGCTGTCGATTCTGGAAGTTTCATAGAAATTAAATTATGCAAACCTAGTCTTGATTGTCTTCTTTTTAATTGATATAATATCAATCAGAGTCATATCTTTGGTTTTGAATCCTCATTTTATTTCTTGTTATTTTTTTCTTTTGTTTATTTTTAAATTCCATTATATAGATTTATTTGGCTTGTCTTTTTATTAATTACATTTTCTTATTTCTACATGATCTAGAATAAGAATCTGTTGTAAACAAGTTTTTGTATGACCTCTGGTGTTTGTGTGTGTTGTGTGTATGTGTGTGTGTGTGTGAGTACATGTGTGTAGGTACCCAGGGAGGCAAGCAGAGGACATCAGATACTCAGGACCTGAAGTTACATGTGTTTCTGAGCTGCCAGATGTGGGAGCTAAGAATTGAACCTAGGTCCCCAGACAGCAAATGCATGGAGTCACTTCTGAAGTCTGTGTTTTTTTAGCTCATGATGTCTTTTGGAGTTTCTAGTTTGTATAAGGCTGACATACAGTTTGACATCTCTTGCCTGTTAACTGATAAGTGAATAATTATTCCAGCATATATCCTTAGCCATTATAACTCTGACATACATGACTATCTTCCTTTTGGAATTACATCTTGGGTATAACGTAAGGTAAGGACCAAGATTCTATCTGCCTGTACTCAGCACCATTTGTTGAAATGACTCATTCTTTCTTGAATCCAAGAGGCACTGTTGTCAACAGTGAGTGGATTGTGAACAGCAAATGAGAGCTTATTTCTTAGCTTTTGGCCCCACCACATTTACCTGTGTGTTTCCAATATCCTCTGCCTCTCTGATGCTGTATTAACTACTAGAGCATTTAGTAAGCTTCAGCAACGTGAAATATGAAAACTTCAAATTGATCTTTCTCTTTGAAGGATCATCTGTTTGTGCTGATTGCTTTCATTTACATCTGAATTGTAAGATCAGTTTGCTAATGTTATCAAAAGGCAGTTTGGGTTTGAATGGATGTTTCAGTGAGCCATGGATTTATCAGCAAAGTATGGCCTAATCTGGTGGCATATCTACAGGTGATCATGGGGTCATCTCCCATGTATTTAAATTTTTCTCTGTCACTTTTCAGTCATGTCTTATTATTTTCATTAAGACTGCCCATTGTTTAACAAGTTTTCCTAAGAACTCAAAATAGTGTTTATTTCTATTGTGTATGAAAGTTATTGATTCTGTCTTTCCTAATTCAGTGTGGATGTGCAGAATACACTGATTTTGTACATGAACCTGCAATCTCGAAGTGCACACTGAATTTATTCATTCTAACAATTTTTAATGCATTAAGAATTTTAGGAAAGTCTAACACAAAGAATTTGTTTTTTCTCTTTCTAACTGGATATCTTCTATTTATTTTTTTCTTATTTTACTTTTATTTTATTTGTATGTATGTATTCCCAAGTGTAATATGGAAGAGTACCACATGCCAGCAGATGCCCTCAGAGATCAGAAGAGGTCGTTGTATCTTCTGGAACTAGAGTTACATGTGATTGTGAGCCGCCACCAAGTGGATTCTGGGAACCATTCAGGTCCCCTGGAAGGGAAAAGAAATTTTAACTGCTATGCATCTCCCAGCCCCATTTTTCTTTTTTAATTTCTCTTTTCTATAATCTTCCTTAGAATGTGGGGAGAAATAAGGATTTTGAACAATTGTAACAGGTCCTCTAGATGTCCATTAAGGGAGAAATTCTGGCTTTTTTTTCCTTCCTTCCTTCCTCCCTCCCTCCCTTCCTTCCCTAATTTCTCTCTCTCTCTCTTTCTCTCTATTCCTTCCTTCCCCTTCATCTATCATCTATCTATCTATCTATCTATCTATCTATCTATCTGTTGAGACAGTGTCTCACTATATAGTCTCAGCTGGCCAGGAACTGCTTTGTAGATTAGACTGACCTTGAACTCACAGATATTCACAGGCCTCTGCCTCTATAGTGCTATGATTAAAGGCATGTATGAACTACCATGCCCAGTCTACACCCACATCATCCTGAACACACCCTGGACTATGATCTAAGAACACTGATTTCCAACAGCCTCCTGTGAGTATCTCTTTCATAGTTCATTTTTGACTGTGTTTATTTGAGACATGTTCTCTTGTAGTCTTGCCTGGTCTTGAACTCGTGATGAAACCAAGAACTCTGAACTCCTGATCCTCCTGCCTTCATCTTCCAAGTGCATTCTTTTATTTAAGACTCTAGCCAGCTCTTCTGTTTCTCACTAGTATTACTGCCTCAGACCACTACATTACTCAGTAATTTCCAAGTGTTGTGTTCAACAATGACCAGACACAAGCCTCTTCCCACTGAGGGAGCTTTCATTCAAAAACACACATCTTATGAACAAGACTTTTTAAAAAAAAATTGCCCAACAAGCAAAATATTGACACTTCTCAGGAGTGGGAGCTTCAGTGGAATCTCTCTAGACTCTATACTGCTCCCCGAGAGGTGCTGTGTGTTTTTACAGCTGCTCATCTGTGGGTTGATGCTTTGAAAACCAACAGCTGAGGAGAGGAGAGGATTGAGATACCTTCAAGTCTCTCTGCTTTTCTTTCTCCTTCCCAGGACCTTGCTTGTTCTCTCCCTACCGGAGGCCCTTGGTTGGTACCCAGGGTCCTGCTAAGATTGACATCAGTGATTTTCCTTGCATTCTGCTGGTTTCTCTGGAGGCGAATTTTGAGCACAGCAATCTACCCCTCCTCTGATCACCCCTTCCCCCCTCTTCTTCCAAGCCAGTCATTACCTTCATCTAATCTGTACAGTCTCTACATATAGGTAAGGTGGGCCCTGTTAGTTCCGTGTGTGAGAGCAAGCACACTAACATGGCCACACACTAGAGTTTATTTAAGGGAAGAGTCCCAGGACATAAAGAAACAGAGAAGCGAGAAAGAAGTTAGGGAACAGAGAAGGAAAAGGACCGGAGCACGCACTCACAGCCGCTTTTAAGGGAAGGGGCGTGCACGGGTATGCGTCATGGGTCCAGGGAGGTGCTTCCGTTCAAGGTGCATCTCACCTGAGCCAAATAGGCTCAGCTACATGGAATGCCAGGGATCCTTACAGGCCCTACTCATCTTGACCAAGGAAGCTGGAAAGCTTCTTGCAACAGCTTCCAGTGAGATCAGATCAAAACCCTCTACCCCAACAGGAAATCAAAGTAAGAGCATGCAGTTACTTGGCATTTGGTTTACATAGGTGAGAAGCACATTTTCTCTTCTTCTTTTGAAGAAATGGTATGACGTAATCAAGCAATGTAAATCCTCATAGGGCATCTTGATCTCTGACTTCAAGGCTGAGATCCATAAACAGTAAGTATCCAAATGCCATCAATGCTGAAATTATCAGGAGCAATTAACTCCTATGACATCCCTAAGTCCCTCCTCATGCAGGACACTCAGGCCTCCTCAACCCGTCTCCATCATATGACCAGCGCATCCAGTTGTCTTTAATCTTATTTCCCAACCGTCACCAGCCTCGGCTCAGATGCCACCGATCCACTCTTCACAGCCATTTTTTCTGAACATAAGCAGGCTGCCTTTAAAACTCCCCGGATCATCTGTCTTCATTTGAGGACTGGGTTAAAAAACAAAATTAATGATTGCTATCAGCGAGACGACGAGCAGCATCTTTGGTGAAAAGTAGATCTGCCACGATTGTCCAAGGCTGACATCTTTCACCAGCTGGAAATGGCTGGATGTACTTGTAAACATTATTAAAAATAATAACTTAATGTTTCCTTCCTGTGACTCGCTAGCATTAGCAAGGTAGTTCCAATTAGTATTTCCTCTGAGCGAGGGAGGCTTTTTTACTTCGTTTCATTTAAAGGGGGATTTGTTCTCTAATTTTTCTCTTCTGCCGCTGTCAATAATAGAACAGAGCCAAACGGCGGCCACCCTCCTCACATCACTTATGCCTTGCAAAGCCAGAGCAAAGGAATATATGCATCTTTGATTTTATTTGTTTTAGACTATGCTTTTTCTGAGGGAGAGAAGACACATTTACATCCCTGTGGTCGCGATGGGATTGTGTGTTTTTTAAAAACACAAGTAACTCGCAAGGAGGGACTAAATCATTTTGCAGGATTTTGAGAGTGAAGGCAAATCACTCAATGATAAATTAATAAGAACGGCTCACAATAGTGTGCTTTTCCATGGGAAGCCCAGCTCTGAGTCCCTTAAGGGGGTGGGAAGAAAGGGCAAGAATGGAAGAGTAGGTGCCACCGCCGCCCAGGTGCTCTGCATGCTGGCCTTCCCTCCAGTTCTAATGAGAACTCCTTTAGCAGACTCATCACACTTTATTACAGTCAAAAAAAATGTGCTTCTAAATGCTAAGCGACTGAGGCACGCATTAGTCCAAATGCGAAGCTGCAAAATGTGCTTGGCAGCCTCAAGGTATGAGCCGCTTCCGATTCCAACACAAACTTGGTGAATATTTCGATTGATTATGTGGGGTGAACCAGGTGTCATTTACTCATGTGAACAGGGAACTTGCATATGCAACATAATCTCACTCCCTTGTTTATCTTCTACTCCAGAGAGCCTCCCAAAGCCGTAGATGCTGACACACAGGCTGCTCACCAATGTGTGGTTCCTGTCTCAGCTGTGTGGATGACTGTCTAGGGAGAACTACATCCATGAGACTCTTTAGTGTCAGTAGAGAGCAAATCATTATGTAGAAGATAAAAGGCACTGTTTCCATCAATTAAGTCTAAGGGTCAGGTGGAAAGGACCATGTAAAATCTGATTGCTTTCTTTTAAAATGCTTTTGTTGGGTAACATGCTTTATGGGTTCCTATGCAGGTTAAAGCTTAAGGCAGAGCACAGGAGGTTGAACCTGCCAGTGTTCGTATATCCTGTGAGGTGCTATGGTCCATTTGTGTTTTGAAGCGTAATTGTGTTAGGAGGTAACAGGAACTGATAGGGATCACAGGAAGCAGGGTAAGGAGGAGTGACAAATACCACAAAGGTAGGTGCTTCCTGTGGGGGCGTGGGAGGTGAAATTCAGTACATAGCTCTTGGGAGTTGAGAAAGCAGAGAAGTCTACAGTTGAGGCTTGTTTGCAGGAAGGAATGTGACCACCACCCTAGAAGGGGTCTCTGCAATGAATAACCTTCCAAGTGCACTGCAAACATCCAGGCTTCTGTCATACTCTCTGCTCAACTCAACGAAGACCTGGCCAATGGCTGCTTTGTGTAGTATCCAGTGCTACCATCTGTCAGTGTCAGGTAAACAAACTAGTCCAGGGTAAGAAAGGTGAAGAAGGTCCTGCTTACTCAATTCTGACATCATCCAGGCATCTCACCAGAGCTAGACACTAAACTGCAAGTTCGTAGTTTGAAGCCACGGGGCACACATAGTATGTTTAACCAGAAGTAGCATTAGAAGAAAAGGGGGCATTCAAGACAAAGAAGAGAAGGGTTAGGCAAGATCAGAGGAGACAGAGGCAGCCATATTGGAGGAAAGATTAGAGCATGTCCAGGCCTGTCTAACTCTGGACCTTGTAGTATATTCTTGGGGAGATATTTAAAAACTTTGCCTTGTTGTTCCTCTTATCTCAAAGCAAGAAATTCTTACAGAAGACTACAGTAGAACCAACTTTAGGTTTCACCGTTGACTTTCCTGGCCCTTCACTGGTTTTCCGAAACTCACACTCACCTCAACTCTAAGTATTTGGAAAGTGAAAAGAAATTTAGAAAAAGCAAGAAAGCAACCCCTATTCTTAAAGGGCTCACAAGACATGGGAGAGGGAGGAGGATGTGTTGAGAGGAAATTCTCATCCCTGTAACCAAAATGGCACAAATGACTGAAGGATGAGTGGGTTTATTTTGTTTCAAGGCTTCAGAGGCCTCTGTTCATCCAGGTGTGGAAGGGGTGGTAGAGCATCTCATACTGAAACACCTAGGAAGTAGAGAAAAGAAATGCATGAATTCTTGGTTTTCTCCATTTTCAAGGTCCTCTGCATAGGGGATGGCACCACCCACATTCACTGAGGGTCTTTCTTTAATTCTCCAAAAATATAGAATACATTATGATGCTGTGAGTAAAGTATATGATTAAACCAACTTACAGAGGAAAGAATTTAATGATGGCCCATGATGTCATCTGTCAACGTGGTCTATCATGATGGAAAAGGTCTCCTAAAGACTATACAGACTCACAGGGCATTGCCCCAACTGAGGAGCAAATGCTCAAAAGATGAGCCTGTGATTGATGGTGCAGATCCCAGGCATGACACGGACATACCTAGAGATGTGCTTTACTCTCCTACATACCTGTCAGTCTAATGATGTTAACAGTCTAGATTTGTCAACACACCAACTTTTTGAGCATTCCAAGTACTCTAGAACTGGTTATGACATACCATTAATGATCCAGTCAATGCTCTATCAATGCAACCTCTAATTAAAGCCAATGTCCTAGGGTATGATATCACCAATAGTTTCATAAACCAAATTGATATTTTTCCCATTTCTCCAGAAATAATACAAGACATTGCTTTCAGAAGGAAAAAAGAATTCTGTATTCCAAATCATATTTGGTCTCTAGTTATATTTAGAATTTCTGACTACAGAATTAGTGTAGGACAAGGGCCCTGTCCAGCGCAACATGGGCTGTCAGACAGACCAGAGATAAAGTATACTTGTCTATTGGATGCACAGGGACAAGGAAGTCTAAAGTCTAAGTGTGCAGGGTACCAGGCAGCAGAGGAAGAGGCTGTTCCAGAGGATGGCCTGCTTTGCCTGCTGATTTGTTAGGTCTCTCCGTGTTTGTTGTGTGACAAGTTGGACTTTGGTACAAGGTCAGCTCTTGAATCTTGATTATGGTTTTTTTCCCCTTGAGCCAAGAGACATTGATCTGTACATCTGGTTTACCTTGTTTTCTTAGCCATTTGTGACACAGTACAACAGTTCCCATCGAAAAAGATGTCATGTAAATAAATTACAACTTAGGACGTATACATTAAATAATTTTATAAATGAACTTTAAAAATGAAGGAATAAAAAAAAACTGCCAGGCCTGGCTTGTAGAGTCACGGTGATTATTCTGATCATGTTGTCATGTGTAATGAAGCACAGGCCCATCATTAATCAAAAGAACCAATCAGATAACTAATTTAGGCAATATTCTTTACAACAGGACATGTCGGTCAGTAAAAATGCATTAAAATAGAGAAAGATCAATAGCCGCCACCAGAGGCTGTGTTTACAAACCAGCCTTAAAGTTTAAGGCATTAAATTCTCAGTCATATTGGGGATCTGTTTGGTAAAGATAAAGGAAAACTTTAGAGAAATGAAAGGTTTTTTTATAGCTAATAGTAGGGTCATAATATGTACTGTAATAAGTGGACAGAATGTTGCATTATTTTGTGATGAATGGTGAGTATGTCCCCAGCTCCCTTCAGAAGAATTATCAAGGCTCACAATGTTTTTAAAAAGAAAAATCACAGAATGAATGGGATGTACAAATTTGTCCAAGATGGCAACAGGAGCCAGGCAGGGTCTTGGATGTTTAAAGATGATTTACATTTAAGCAGCTACATAGTCTGAGAGCCATGGTCAGAGTTGGCATGTGGCAAATTTTGCTGTTTCCACTGTACCTGCAACTAAAGTAACCATTTTTCTCTCCAGAAGGTGGTCCAGACTCTCTGCAGCATTGCCCTAGGCCAGAGTGCCAGCAAGGTCAAGTCTTTTAGAGTACGGGCATGGTCTCTTTGTATAACAAGAAGTTCTGATGCATTCTTCCTTTCCTTAGAAAGAAATCCATTCCAAAGGAAAAACATTCACTGCTGCTGCTGCTGCAAAGCTCACAGTCTGCAGGTGTATCACAAGCATTCAAGGCTCTTTTGAACTGCATAAGGGTTCAAAGCCAGTATGGACAAGTTAATGAGTGAAAGTGAAAGGGGAAGGGGGGGTGGTGTATGGTAGACCACTTCTTCAGCATGCATAATTGAACCTAGTTGTGGTTGGGGTGGGGGAGCGATTACTAGAGCCTCCAGATCCTTACTGCCCTTAGATTATGAGTCAAAGCAAAGCAAAGCTGAGTGTAGACACAGCGGAGCAGTTGCCCTCCGATGAGAGTCTTCGGCAACAGCTGACGTGTATTAATGTGTCTCAGGCTCTTCTAATGCCACATAACCCATGGGAAAAAAAGCGTGCATCACCTCTTAATACATGCCAACATTTATACAGACCTACTATGTGCCAGCCAATCTCACCATCCCAATTTGAAGCCCAGAAAGAAGAACAAAGAGTCCATGGCTTGACTAATGAGTAGGGCACAGACTGAGGTCTTTTCCAACTAAAAGGAAGAATAAGAAGTAAGGCTGTAGGGAAGGAGAAAGCAAGAGGGGAGGGAGGGTGGAGTGGGACCCCCCACACACACACTCCATTTCCTCCTGCTGCTGCTTCCACTCTGCTGCCCATTTGTGTGCAGACTTGCACAATCAGAAAGCAAGATGTCTACACTTAAATGTTGCATTTATTCTCCTCCTGGTTGTGAGGGTTGCACTCTGTGCGCTAAAAGGATCACACCGGTGATCATCCCGCTAGGCAAAGCCAGACTCAGAAGAACAGACATTACACGCTCCCTCTCAAGTGCAGAGTCCGGAATTCGTATATGAATGTGGCATACCATGTCTGTAAGCTATGTATGTTATGAAAATAAATAGAGAAGTGATGGGGAAAGGGATCTGTCTTGGTGACATTGTACTGATGTGATAGGATACCATGACCAAGGCAAATGATAGAAGCATGGGGCTCATGGCTCCAGAGGGTTAGAGTCCATGATCATCTTGGCAGGGAACATAGCAGCAGCTAGCATGGCCCTGGAGAAGTAGCCGACAGTTTACTACATCTGATCCAAAAGCAGGAGGCAGAAAGAGCTAGCTGGGAATGGTGCATACTTTCGAAACCTCCAAAACCTGACACTTCCCTCCCTCACTCCCCCCCACACACAATGGCACATCTCTAATAAGACCATACTTCCTAATCCTTCCCAAAGAGTTCCGCTAACTGGGACCAAGGGATCAAATCTATGAGTCTATGGGGCCATGCTCATTCATATCACCACAAGGCCTGAAACAGAGGAGAGGAAATACTGGATGTGTTCTTTATAAGCAGGGCTGACATCTACTATCTCTCCCTCTCTCTCAGCAGGCAGGTGAGTATGATCAAGACACAATCCTACACATAACCTTAAAGGTACTTATTAAATCCATTATTTTGTGCAGTAAATATTTTTCTAGTGTCCTTTTTCCCAAAGTGTGGCTGTGGTCTCAGAATGGTCACCAGGCAGCTCAGGTCAAATCTCTGTGATTGCTGTGCTGTACCCACCCCCATGAATCCATTTGCATAAGTAAACAGCCCCTGTCTCTGGACAGGCCATGGGTTATAGAATGGGGCTCTGGAGAGGAAAACAGCAGGACCAAGATCTTCCAGGATTAGAACTCTATTCCAAAGAGCCCTATTCTGAAACGAGATTTAAAGCTATAAAGAGGAAATCGAGCTTGAGTTGGATTTTTTTTTTATTCCTCCCAATATGCACAATCTAGATAATTGACTTAGTTTTAAAAATCATGGTTGTGTTTTCTTGGAGAAATGTGATAAGACAATTCCTTTCAAAAGATGGGAGTGAAGTTTGAGAAAAACACTATGACAATCATACCAAGTTCACCAGACATAAGAAACGCGCATGTGCCACCACGAGTTTTTTTGCAAATGCTTTTGTGAGGAAAATCATTAATAATCGGCAAGCTATTCGAAACGCATGAGAGCGTGGGCTGGAAGCCCACCAAAGGCGCACAGTACACAATCTCTGAGACAGGCAGAAGTCATTTATTAATAAAGCTATTGACATGTTTTAATATTTATAGTTATTTACCTTGCAAAGGAACTGCACCTGGGAGTAGACAGAGTGAGTCAGTGGAGACAGGGAGTGTTTACCAAGGCTAACAGCTTCCCGGGGAGGACCGGCAAAGATGAGGCTGACAGCGCGGGTGAACGAGTGTGTGCACAGAGCTTCCAGACAGAACACCATTCATTCCCCGAGTCACTGAAGACCCCTGTGAACTGGCTGCCCCAGGGGCTCGCCTGCAGGATTAGGTAGAGCTATGATGATATTAGGACTCTTTGATTCCTTCTCTTAACTGATACACACCTACCTTCTTAAGGACCACTGTCTTCACGGGTTCCAGAGGGACACAGAACCTGAAATGACCAACAGCTCAGGCTTGAGACAAGCCATGTACAAGAAGACAACCCACAGGAGGAGTAGGTACCATGGAGTTCCAAGAGCTTTCAGAAACAGGAAGAGACATGGCTGACAGGAGAGGGCCCGTGACACCGAGTTTACGTCTGTCGCTTTACACTAAGTTACGCAACAGCACCGCATCAGCTACTTTTCTATTGCTAGAATAAAATGTGACTAAGGCAACTTATAGAAGAAACAGATTGTCTGGACTTATGGTTCCAGAGACTTAGAGTTTCTGTTGGGGAATGGGGGGAGGAAGCAGCAGGAAGAACTGGATGCTGAGAAGAAGCTCAGGACTCACCCCAAGTGCCAAGCAAAAAGAAAGCAAACTCTTTAACCTCTCAGGGCCTCCTCCAGAGACATATCTCCTCTAACAAGGCCACACCCCCTTAACTTCTCCAAACAGCATCTCCCACTGGAGACCACCTCTCAAAATGAGCTCGGTCTCACCCAAAACCACCACAAGAAGCAAAACAAATAAGCAACTAAAATAAAGAAAACAACAGAAACAGGTTTCATGCTCTTACTCCTCAGTCATTAGTGATGAGAGAGTTGTTACCGGCTTTCACTGAGGACACTGGCTGATGGAGGCTGTCTCTGTGTCTACTTCTGTGAGGATCATGGCACTCGAAAAGCAGATCTAAGAGGACTCGTAATGTTTTAATGAGTAAAGCCACCCGGCCACATATGAATTCAGATAGGGAGAAGACTTCATTTCCCCCATCAGCCCAGCTGGAGAGAATGAGGAATAATCTCCCCGTTGGAGAACTGTCAGAGATGATTCAAATCAATAAAGTGGCTATTTCACCCTATTTCATAATCTCAAGTATTTTCCTTGGATATAAAGTACAGCATCATCCTTTTCTAAGACTTTGTGGAGATGTGCTGGAGAGCAGAAAAACAGGTTTGCTACAGACTGGCAAAATCTCCTTCCAGGAGAGGTAATGAAGGGCTAGGCCAGCATCCAATGCCCATTGACTCAAAAGACTACTAATCTCTCATCAAGAATGACTTTTGCGATATGGAAACAACAAAATTTGACTATTCTAACATAGTCGAGGTAGTGTGCACAGGGTAGTGTGCAGAGATGGAGGTCCAGCTGGATGGTACCTGTCACACAGCCTTTATTACTACATTACACTGTCTCATTAAGAAAAAAAAAAATTTTGTAGCAGTACTCAGCTGTGCTTTCTCCACTCCATGTTGCATTCTTGTGGAATCAAACGTTTAACAGATAGATGGAATAAAGAACCAAAAGTTAGAAGGCAATCCAACGATGAACCCAAGAACTGAGACTGGAGGAAATGGTAAGAGAGAACCGGAGGGTTGTGATGTAAGTATAGAGAAAGAAGGGGATAAGAGACACATTGCAGGCAGGGTGGATCCAGTTGGTTAGGGAGAAAAGATGCTGAGGTTGGAGCTGTTGACACAGGAAGTGTGTTTGGAAGAATTGGAGAACCGCAAAAAGGTGGGAAAAAAATGGCTGCTCAACCATACAGTGTGGAATGATAGGCAGACTGGTGTACCAGGCTGAGTATCTATCTAGAATGTCAGATTCAACTACAATCCAGTGAAAATTCAGGGTGACAAGGATGACTGAGAGCCACAAGTTGGAACCTAGAGTGACAGGAGAAGCAGGGTCTGTGGGGAAAGAAAGTAATACATGGGTAATGAGCGACGTACCACACATATACAGCATGGCTACTGCCGAGACAGGATTTACATGTAATGTGTAATTTATGGAATGGGATTTCCTGGAAGTCATGGTGGTGATCTGTAAGAGCATAACACCCATCTTCGCAAACTGACATTTGCAAAGTGGGATGGATTTCAGAGGTGGCATTGAAGGACCCACAGTGAATTTTAGAAAAATTCTGGCTTTGCTCCTTAGGGACAAACAGTAAAAGATGAACTGGTCTGTGTTCACGGCAACCTGAAAGCCACTTGCTGGCCACTCTTTAAACCTGGTGATCACCTGGTAAATGGGGGCCATGAAGAGCATAGAGAGACCAAGCAAGTTGAGTTCCAAAGAAAGTTCAGAAGGAAGAACATAAGCATCTGTGCTGAGGTTATTTATCTGGAGGTGAGGTTTTGTGCTCTTGACCTGACTTTGGACCACATGCAGGGTTGAAAGCAGAGGAACTAAAAGCAGATGATCTTCCGATCACTTGATCACTAATGAGAACAGGTGATCTTTGTGAAACATGGGCATCCAAGACTTATGCTATGTGCCTAGGATGTGGTTAAATAAATGGACTTTATGACACAAACTTTGGAACAGTAACACAGACGGATTGACTGGCAGCATAGAACTCAATGAAGTCCAGGGAGAGCTCATCTTTAGTATACCTCTTGCAATAGCACCTACATAGTTCTGAAAGCCTCTTGTCGGGTAAAAAGCAGAGGACCTGTCGCATCATACTCTTCATGCATACTCAGCCATCCATCACATGTATTCAAACTTGAAAGGACTAGAAAGCCAAACTTCCTCAAATCCTTCTCTCAGTGCTACGAGAGGACCAGGGTTCTTCTCCAGTACTGTAATCTTCAGAGTGGAGACCTGATATGACCTTAGCTGAAGTGTCCTCTTTTGTACAAGATAAGCAGTCAGAAAAGTCCACCCTGAGTCCTTCTCATTGACCAGAATCATCAAAGCACTGGACCTCATCTACATGTACCCAAACCCATTTAGGAATAAAAAAGCTGACCATGTCCTAAGATCATACATAATCAGTATAGGTGAGTTTTGATTATTACTTAAAGATTAGGAAATACATCCAAGGGTGAATCTTCCATGAGTTCCTTCGTTGGAGCCTATGAGAAGAAAGTAACTGACTTTAGCAAGGGATGTGCCTCCTTTTCACCTCACCACATTCCATCTATCCTTCAAATCCCATTTCTGAAGTCATGCCTACTCCACCCTCTTCTAAATTCTTGCAGATAGTTTTCTCTTTCCCTGGACAGTTCTGTCTGAGAGTCTTTCAAGTCCCTTTGCTCTTTGTCATGATAAAGAGTTTCCCTGAAGGTACATATGATGCATGAAGCATATGATCCTTGTCCTGCTCCCAAACCCTGCTCTTTACACTGGGTCCTAACCCAACTAAGGCATTCAAAGAATATTCATTTTTATTGGCGTATTAGTCAATATAGCAAGCCAATGCAATAGAACATGGCAAGGGAGTTAGTTGGCTCT
The DNA here is from genome assembly GCA_004025045.1 of Sigmodon hispidus. NCBI lineage: Eukaryota > Metazoa > Chordata > Mammalia > Rodentia > Cricetidae > Sigmodon > Sigmodon hispidus. The sequence continues at coordinate 93,605 of PVIH01003319.1, read as the reverse complement.
TTCTGGGAGAGGCACTGAACTCAGGTCAGTCATTATACAAGCAGAAACCAATGAGTCTCTGGAAGCCTCTGTTGTGTTCCTGGTTAATTGAAAGAAGGAGAATTAAGAACAATGGCAGAAAGTGCTGTAGAAATGGCTCAGTAGTTATCCGCTCTTCCAGATGACTAGGGTTCAATTTCTAGGACACATATGACATAGTTCAGAATGGTCTAACTTCAATTATAGAGGTTCTTATTCCATCTTCAGTTTTCTGTGGGCACTGCACATACATGGTGCACAGACATACATGCAGGCAAAACATCTATACCCATAAAATAAATTTTAAAAAATACTGATAGATTAAAGCCCTGCTTCCTGAGAAATATGTTTCATTTGCCTGTATAATCTCAAAAGAGAAAGTGAGATTTTAAAAACTACCATTTAAGCCAGATCTTGAGTCATGCATTTTGTTATAGGTAGTATAAACCAAAGCAATGACTATCTTCTTTATTTATAACCAGACAGTGCTCATTTGCATTCTTCTTAAAGAATTTAGGAGCTTATTTATACTAGATGTAATTCAATTAATTTTTTCTGAACCATTTACAGAAATAGTTCATTCAAACTCAACAAGGACTTCTTTGGCCTTCTTACAACATCTTTTATACCCAGCTAAGCCATCTCTACAGCCTTTGGCAATGTTCCTGCTCCAAAGGCAGGTCTGAGAACAGATGCTAGATTCTCTGAGTCAGGATGCTGCTGAGTTCTCTGATGATTAGTAAGCTGTATAATTAAATATGACAGCCTGGAGGTTCCTGGCCTCAAACCATTTCTAATGAGGGAAGTTGCTCTGTTTCTCTTGGAAGACATGCCTCTGCAGACATTCCACATACTGGAAGTACCTCCATTAACCCTATAATTTCTTCAGCATGCCTCATATCAGGTACAGAGAATTAATGAAGTTCTAGATTGATAGCCAGGAGCTGAGATATACTTGGACTCATCATCCATTAGAGTATCTTATAAAGACTCAATATTGAGCTCTGTGGAATGGATGGCACCAGACAAGTAAGAAGTAGCCTCTTTTCTTACAGGTGGGACCATTCTCAGATCATGTAGAGTGATGGCTGTAGGACCAGAGCAGAACTGCTCTTCTTCATCTAGACAATGTGCTCTATTCAAGGAGAAAATGTACTTTATCAAGTCTACTATACTCACTACAAGCTCCTTGTCTCCAAAAGCCAAGAGTAGAGAACACCATCATCTCAGGGAAAAGCCTGTGCCTATACCTTTGGAGTAGACCCTCCAAATGCTGCAGCCATACCACATCATACTGGCTTCAGTCCAGGCATCCTGGATGGGAATCCAGGTCAAGGACTTGGAACAGAGCTATGGCTGTATAGCTCTGCAGGTGGCTGTCTCACCTGAACCAAACAAAATCCAAAGGATAACTGCTTTTCTTAAAGTAGCTGTCCCATATCACAGACATCCCTGCTTAAAGCATAAAAGACAGAGTCCCATTTAAACAGTCAGCAGGTACCACACAGTTAGCCATGGGTTTATTTATGTGGAAATGCTAAGGAGGAAGAAAAGCAAAGCTCCTTTTTGACTGACATTACTGGAGTTGATGCTCAGTGGAGGAGTGAGATTCTCAGGATGGACGGCTGTATTTGCTGCTTGATACTGGATTTTAAAGTGGCTGTTCCCCAGTTCTTGGCTGGTGTGTCTGCATTTTTCTTCTTTCTGGGTGGATTTTTCTTCTGAATTACATTTTTTTTTTCTGCTATTGAGCACCCAATCTCCCTCAGTCAGGATCAAGTGGGTCCTGTAGCACCTGGTTTTTCCTGAAGCACCTTGTGGAAACCTCCGGTCTCCCTCCCTCCCCAGTGCCTAGCTAGAAGACGGCTCACTTCTTCTTTAGATTCAAGAGTAATAAAATACCTAATTAGTAATGTGAAACTGCATTATCTTTGTCCGTCTATACATTTCTAATTAAAATTATACCATTCTTAAAAATTACAGCAGAATACACCAAGCTTTTCATTTCGTATGCAAAGAATTTGAAAGGCTGCAGCCCTCGTGAGCTGGTGATTTTAAGAAGAATAGTGAGCCAACAAAAGGGTGGGGGTGGGGGAAGTGAAGCTGTAGGTAATTCCTTTAAGAAAATGTATAAGATGCGCTAATTTGAAATAAGAGCAATTTTGAAATATAAAAAGAAATCTAGAAATCTGAGGCATCCGGCCCTTTTATGCACGTCTTGCCAATAATATTGTATATGTGATTAAAGATTCTTTCTGCAGTCATATAACCAATAGAAATTAAACTTGACTATTATGCACAGTCTCCTCTACCCCTACCCTGTCTCCAGGAGAGGATGGGGGAAGTCTCATTGTTAGTGGGATTTGAATCCCATCCTTGTTAAAGAGGTGACTGCCAACTCGAAATTATGTAAGAGTGATGGACTCTTGAAAAACCGCTCACATCATAAAGAGCATGGAGGTGCCTTAGCCATGTGTGTCAGCTACAAAAGGTCCAGGCTGAACAGATATCTCCTGCATGTCACTGCTTCCATTCCGCACATGGTTTATTTAATATTCACTCTAGCATTACCCCCAAAGCCCCCCCCCAACACACCACATCACTTTCTCTTTAACAGTTTAAGAAGATTGTTGCTCTGTTCCTGCAAAGTAGTTCAGGCCGTGGCCAGCTTTCAGTGTCCTCATTGAGATACGAAGGTGACAGGTCCAGACTTTGGCACTGTCTTCCCACAAATGCTTAGTAGCTCAGATGTCCTGGGGAAAATGTACTCCTTTGCCTAGGCCTGTGACCATCAGAAGCAAGGGTGTGCCTTGGCTTTGAATGGTACCCTTGGGAGGCCTTCTTCCTAGACAGGACTCTCAGGAACTTCCTCAGGCAGAGTCTTTCATGGAAATGTCTGGATGACGTCAGCTATCACATGGTTTCAATAATGCACACCAATATGATAATTTTCAAGCCAGTAATTGCTGCATGTCAGAGACCAAGTTGGGAAGAGCAGGCAACCTTGGCATAGCTTGTACAGCATCTGTCCAGCTATGGTACAGCACTCACCCTGCTCCTGGATTTAGGCAAAAAAAACCCAGGACACCAAGGCAGCTCCCTTTGCACTGAAGGCTAGCTGCAGAAATGAGGAGCCTGGACAGTTCTTTACATAGAGGTGCTAAAAGATATCTTTCCAAGACAGAGGATAGAGGAAGGATGGGGTTAGGGTGCTTCTTGGATTAGCCCAGAAGCAACACACCCTTTATATTTCTAAACAAAACATATGTGTATGTGGCAGTTCTCGAATATGACCACACATGTCCCCCACATGTATGACCACATGTGTATCTGCACACTGTGTGAACAGTTTAATAACCCCTGCTCTAGCTACAAATTAATTCAAATCTTGTACTCATATTAAAAAATGAACTCTATTTTATGTTGATCATTAACTAAGAATATTTCACACTGGAGATTTGTCATATTAAGGAGAATTGAAACCACTTATATCAATTAAATGTACAGCATTATACTTAATCTCAGCAGAGATTACCAAAATACCCTAAGCATGATTTTACAGGAATGTAAAATATAAATTAGACAGGGGAATATGGGCTTGCACACACACGCACGCCCCTGTATTCAGGACTCCCTCCTAAATATGGCTGCCTTCGAGCTGACGGATCCTGGGGGTGGGAGCTACAATTCAACCAGAATTTCTACCGTCAACAGCACCATAAAAGCAGGACCAGAGTAACTGCTGGCACCGCTGGCTTCTAGAAGACCAAGCCACTTTTTCTTCGTGATTACAGAGATGGCTGAAACTGGACCCAATCTGTAAGAGAAGAGCTTTCTTAAAGGCCTTGTAGATGCTCCACAGGGCCTCACCTGCTCTGGGATATATCACTGCATGCATCAGGAGTAGGGGTTTCCTGAACTAACACAGTACAAGCAAAGGCTAGTTTCTTTCTCATAGTTTGTCAGCTGTCAGAGACTACATTCACAAGGGCCTGCCTGGCTATCATCAGCTGGGCCAGGGAGACATGGCGACTTTTTTGCCTCCTTTTTATTTCTTAGTCTGATTTCTGTTGCTGTGATTAAAAAAATAAATAAATAAACAAAAACACAGACAGAAAAGAAACTTGCAGGGGCTGGGGAGGAAGTTTCTTGATCATAGTTAATCATCCCTCAGGGAAGTCAGAACAGGCACTTGGTGGCAGGACCCAGAGACAGGAACCATGGAGTGGTGCTGCTTATTGGCTTGCTCCTCACGGCTCACTCAGCTTTCTTCCTTACACAATATAGGCTCACTTGACCAAGAGTGGTACCAGGCCCAGTGAGCTGGGCCCACCCACTCTAATCATTAATCAAAACTTACCTGTAGACCAACACAACAGAAGCAATTTCTTAATTGAGATTCTCTCTTCCCACGTATATATAGGTTCATGTCAAGTTGACAGAAACCAACCATCATGGGATCTAAGTACAGCTCAGGTGTACCTCTTCCAGAAAGTCTCCCATGTTGCTCCAGTCTGATGTACACTGTCTCTCCTTCCTGTGACCCCTTAGCTGCACAGTATTCTCTCTTAAGATTATGATCCCACCTCTTTTGCTGAATTGTGTACCACAAAAAGGGGGCATCATCTGTATTCACATTGGCAAGCACACAGAATATGGTTCATTATAGGCAATAGCACCTGCCCTTCCCCAGAAAGCCCCTTACCTAGAGGTACGTGATGGAGATGCCACAGGGAGCACTGGGGAGTTCCACTTTCTTAGAAGGTTAAGCATCATGGCCCACTCAGCAGGCAGGGAAGGCTGCAAGAGAAGCAATGGGATTTCCCAGAGATGAGGCAAACCCTGTCCCAGTCTTGCAAGGGCAAGAGGCTGTCAGCCCCTACCTGCTAAGGAGCTGCATGTAAGATGTGTTATTGGTAGGAATGGCTAGTGCTGGTGTCCTCTGTGGGTACCTAAAGTCTTTGCCACCCCCTCATGGGGGAATGTCTTTCTGTATGCTGTGAAATCAAGAAACTGTTTTAGTCATGGCAGGCACCATAGAAGTAGGTGGTGAGAAGGAGGGCAGAGTCATGGGAGAGATGATCCAGACACCCATGATGCAAGATGTAACAAAATAGATAAGCCATGGACCATGTGGCAGGACAGAATAATGGAAATGTGTTGAATTAAGATGGAAGAGATAGCTAGCAATATGCCTGAACCATAGGCCAACCAGCATAAAATTAATGTAAACATCTGAGTCATTTTGGGGGAGCTTAAGCAGCGGCAGGTGTCTAGGCGCTCTAGGACCACAGGTCTGTGGTCTGGACCTTTGGCCAAACATGGCCAGAAACCTTGTGTTATTACTCCCCCATTCTTCTCTAATATAGAGAACAACAGTAACCAACTCGGGTCCCTGCAGGGGGGTCTTGTCTCCATGAAGGGGGATGGACAGCAAGCAAGGCAGAAGACAGAGCAAAGAGCATTCATTGTCATCAAGAAAATCCAAACAGGCAAGGGAGCAAGGGGGACATGGCCAGTGGAGGTCCATTTGTCAGCAGAGCTAGGGGGAACCTGGCCTGAGAGGGACAGGGAAACCCCAGAGGCTGCAGAAGGAGTTGGGGGAAAGAAGCCACAACAGTGCAGAGGCCCTGGTTGGACAGACCTGAACAGTGGGAGACCAAAGTCTACTGGTATGGCTGGAGACACAGAGCTGGGGTTGAGGAGGTGTGAGGTCCAGGAGGCTGAGGTGGGTACCCACAGACTCTGGTGCAGAGATGATGGGTTGTTAGTGTGAATGAACGCAGTGTACTTCTGTTTACAGTGCTCATCCTATGTCAGGCCCATCAGCTAACCTCAGCAGAACAGTTAAATTCCCAAGGGCTCCATGGAATCTCCTTACTAAGCAATGTCCAGAACAAACACACACATGCATACATATTCACATGGCTTTGTGCATTCATGCATACGTATGTGTCCTCCCAAGGGAAGAGAGAGAGAGAGAGAGAAAAGAGAAAGGGGAGAAAAGAAGAGAGAGTGGACTCTGGGACAAAGGAGGTAGACAGCTTAGTGCTGTAGCGTCACTGGATGAGAGGCCATTCGTGGTCACAACTGTGCTTTGATTGGAGAGTCAATAGTAGATGCTGGCCAGTGGTGTGCAAGGACAAAAGAAGAAGAAAACCCTTACTGCAGTCCCTGACTCCCCTAGGGCCTGGAGCAGAGTGTCAAATTCTCTTCCTCACAGATTGGCCAGGCAGAGTCAGGCTCTGTGGAGCAGATGAGTTGACTGGCTGCCACCGTCAGCAAGAGGAGTTGCCCATGGGCATGCACCCTCTCGAAGGGATGCCAATGTGTAGGCATGGGTGAGCTGCACTAGTCTTACTGCTTATACCCAGTGTTGCCATTGACGGCTTGTTTATTGATGTTGCTAAAAGAGGCAATGTAGGCAATTTTCTGTCTAGAAATGTTTTTTGCTTTGGCACAGGCTATCCCTATGTAGCCCAGGAAAGCCTCAAATGTGGATTTTTCCTGCCTCGGTCCCCTAAATACAGAAGGCTATAGGCATGAACTATCACACCCAGTTACCTATATTAAGAATAAAATTTTAATAGAAAACTCTTTTACCAAGATTTTCACTATTTGATGTGACCAAAAGATACATGCATGTTTTTTATGCATAAAGCAACTAGATAATGTTGTGTGAAATGGAAAATTTGCATTTTCACTTTTTTATTATTGGTTCATTTGGTGTTCAGCACCCCCCCAAAAGAAAACAGTTAGGAAGAAACAGGTGATTGGAATAAGTGGCTTTGGCAGGCTCTGTGTGCAGCAGTGAATTCTGTGGAATCCCTTCCTCTGTCTTCTCCATCTGCAGGGTATTGACAGCCCTGACAAGACTTTGATTATCTAGTCAGCATGAGCCTGAGCCTTGTCACTTGTCGGGTCTGAACTGACAGTCCCGGCACTGATGAAACAATTGGAGAGAGATTGGCTGAGTGAGAAAAGATTTGAGGTCAGACACCCAAGGTTTCTCTGCATGACCAGGAGGGAAGTCTCAACCTCTGCTTTGTGGCATCAGGAAGTCAGCTGAAGGTATAGGTAGGAAGCGGCTCCAAAGCCATCTCCCCAAGGTGTGATGACTCCCCAAGCCAATGGACCTTTGTTCAACACCAGCAGCAATGGTAGGCAAGGTCAGGACGGCAGGAGCCAGTCTCCTCCTGCACAGCCTCGCCCCCTTCTTACATCAGAGGTCCAGCTTCACATCTAGCCCAGAGCTGGTATTAGATTTCCTCTCATTAGGAGGAGATGAGGTAGAGAGCTACAAGCTGGTTTCAGTAAATGGAAAGCAGAGAAACGATGCCAAAGAGGAGCATAGTGTTTATTCATCCTGAGCAAAGTAGGGGGTTATCTATTTTGTCCAAGGATCACACATGAAACACCTTGTGAGGGTCAAGCCCCTTGCATAGATCATCTGCCACCACACCCTTCAATGAAGACTAACACACTGCAAAATGAAGCTTGGAAACCAGCATTTTGGACTCTTGTGGTGGACAATTTGGGGACATTAAAGTATTAAAATGAGATGTCCATGCTCCTGTATGGCAGTGTCTGCCACTCCACAAGGTGTGCTTTCTGGCATCAGAAGTCTACCATCACCTCTGTGAATCATCAGGAACCACCACAATCAAGCTCTAGCTGAAGACCCAAGGTCTTTGCTCCAAGAAAGACTGTTTCCTTGTGCTCACAAATGTCTTGCACTCCAGCCATGGACAACGCTTTGTGTGGATTGAAGGCAAAACCACTGGCTACTGGCCATGGTGTCAAACCTGTGTGAGTGTTCCAGACACACCTCACAGCCAGCCACAGTGCAGTGGACTCAGTATGACGCCAAGCAGGATGCTGGCATTCACCTGTGGCAGCAACAGAACAGCACTGGTAGAGGGTGCCAAACAAAGGTCATGCCCCCAGGCATGGATATGTAGATCTGGGCCCACCTACTCTCTTAATAGAAAACATCCATGTGGAGGCCATTCTCTTTCTCTTCTACCTCTCTCGAGCACACCCCCTCCCTGTTTAATAAATTCTTGAGTGGTATCCAGTGGTGTGTTTCTTATCATGTGCAAAAAAAACCCAACTCCCTGGTCATAGGAGAAATGATACTACACTCCAGGAGTCTATAAATTATGCCAGCCTATTAAAAGAATATATGCCTGAAATCTAAAATCTCAAGCTATCTAGTAGCTCCTTACACCTTGGAAGCCTTCCCTAAGATACCTCCAGGCCTTTCTAAGAACACATCATTCCATCCTCAGGACCTTGAAGCGGGCTGTGGTGGTTTAAATGAGAATGATATGAGAATGAGCCCCATAGGTTCTTACGTTTTAATATTTAGTCCTCGTTTGTGGACCTGTTGGAAGGGCCTTATTGAAAGTGTGTCCCAGGGTTGGCTTTGATGTTTCAAAGGACTTGAGCCATTCCCATTGCAACTCTCTGCTTCCTGCTTGTGGATCAGGATACAGATGCTTCTGCCACCATGTTTTTGCTCCACCATCATGGACTCTATTCTTCTGAAATCATAAGCCTCATTAAATTCTATTTTGAATAAGTTATGTTGGTTGTGGCATTTTGTCACATCATTTAAAAAGTAACAGACATTTGTCTTAAAAGTGAAAGTGCTCAAGGGAGAACACTAAGGGTATCCCTACCCAGAGAACCCTGAGGCTGGTCTGGCTCTGGAGACCTGGGCTGCGGGACTCATCCTTTCCCGTCCACCACAGTGGATTCTCCACTCCCTCTACCCCTGGCTGTTGCACTGAACTGTTAGCCCTGGAGTGGACTTGACTCTTTCATCTCCATAGCAAAGCCACTAACTCAGACCTGAGCCTCCACACATGGTGCCCCACGGCCATTAACTTTTGGGGGGCAGCACAATAAATTGTATGGGAAGAGAATCTGGAGACAGGTTGGAGTCTTTTTCTTGCAGAATGTTGAAAACCCAAGAAGATTCTCTTTTTGTCTAAAGGAACTTCCAAGGACCTCTGTTCCTTCTAGAACCCTCCACCTTACGATGTGTCCAGTGGGATGACTTTGCTGTGTATCCTCCAGGACATCCTAAGGTCAACCCCAAAGATACAAACAGATAGGTACTTATAGAAACCACAGTCCATTCTTTGCCTTTAATTTATTCTAACTCAAACCATCAAGGAAATGTAACTGTACACATCACACAGCCTCCCTCAGCCTATAGCCAATGCCTTGGCCTTATGCTGCATATACATTTGCTCTTTGCAGAGAGCCTGCTTCTGTTTTATTAATGCAGCCGCATCCACGGTTATTTTGGCTATGGTTGCATTGGTTCCTGCATCCATGGGAGTAGGAACTCTGGTTCTTCACTATTCCAAATCCACTAGCGTAAAAAAAAAAATCTTAGGGGCTAGAGAGATGGCTCAGAGGTTAAGAGCACTGGCTGCTCTTCCAGAGGACCTGAGTTCAATTCCCAGCAAACACATGGTGGCTCACAACCATCTATGATGACATCTGGTGACCTCTTCTGTTGTGATGTGCAGGCAGAACACTGTATACATAATAAATAAATATTTAAAAAAACATCTTAGATCTACTTTGATATGCCTAAGAAAACATAGAGATGGAAAAATCTCACCCTACTTGGGGAGAAAACCAAAGAGAAAGGAGAAAGAGAGAGAGAAGAAAGGATGAAGAAAAGGAGAGAGGGAAGGGTGGGCGATAAGGAGGGAGGAGGACAGAGAGGGCAGAGGAGAAGAAAGGGATGGAGGGAGATACAAGAATGGGGAAAGAAGAGGGGAGGAAACAGAGACAGTGGAGGAGGAGAAAGAGGGTTCTATGGCCCAAACTTTACAACGACTGCTCCACCAGCCCCTTCCCGGCCCTGTGCTGGGTTGTAAGCCTGTGCACAAATTTTCTCTCTATTTGTGTATCTCCCCCTGACCCCCACCCCCATGCATGTGTGTATGTATTTGTGAACACTGTGGTAGTACGTGGAAGTCAGGAGTCTGTCTGTCTATGGTGTCTATTTCCACCTCTTCCTTCAACACCAATCTCCACTTGACTGGCAGCTATGAGAGCATCTTTTTTTTACCTAATCCTCATGGTCTGACTTGAGAGTCAAACTTAAGAACCACCATACCCACTCAAACACAGGCAGGCTTGCTGACGCTGATACGGATGCTGCTGCACATGAGCAAAGGCATGGCCATTTTGGATTAGAGGGGGCATTTCTGGAAGAACAGGATTGAATAGAGTCTCATGCAACTTCATTAAGAGTGGTATGGTGGAAGAGCTGAGCTGGCTCCCTCTGTTCCACACAGGGTAACTGTGAAGAGGAAAGACACAGATTTCATAGGTTCCCAGGCCACCCACAGGCTGGCACACTGAGGGAGGCTCCAGAGGACAGGAAAGGCTTGAAGGAAGGCACACAGTGTGTCTATCTCCTAGAGCTATCCTCACAAAGTAGGAGACACTCATCAACATTTTGAAGATACATTTTTCTTGAAGCTCACATTCTAGTAAGGAAGGTTGACAGTAGAGTTTCTGGCCGGTGGTGATTACTTTAACTCCATCTCTTTCTGGGCTAGCCTAGGCTGGAACTCCCAGTAGAGTAAGGTTACCACAGAAAGGACAGTAACTGTTTCACACACTTATAAAACCACAGCCGACAGACAGGAACCCCAGTGAGGCTGAGCTCATTTTCTACCATAGCACAAAGACCAGTACATGGGAATCCATCTTCTAGAGGACCACCCCATACTGTCACAATCAGCACTGTTAGCAATCAAAGTTTCCTTGGGACACAGCCAACATAGCCTGGCATGGGTGGTGTTCACCCAAAGTTCTGCTAATTTCGAGTACACCTTTCTGAATTCCTGAGCCTTTTGGTACTTTGGGAAGATGGGCAATCAGAATTCCCTTAATCCAGGCTTATCCTAGGCATCTTACCAGCAAGTGTCCCAAAGATTAACTATGTCTGACTGTGCATATCAATGAGTGGGAAATTAATGCCTTGTTAAGATCTGAAGCAAGGAAAATCCACAGCACCTAGACAGTGAAAATCAGGCCAAGGGACACCTACCTACCGTCCTTGGCACAGCTGTCTATGTGAGTTTGAAAAATGTCAACAGACTTTATTGTGAAGACACAGGACACTTGCTCTGTAGAAGTGGTTATCAACAACAAAAAAAGTGATCAGCAAATTGTGTGTACTTATGATTTCCCCCTCCCATCTCTCTCTCTCTCTCCTCTCCTCTCAAACACACAATCATGAACCATATAATGATGTCTCTGAACTGCATATATGAGGATGATCCCAGGGATTATTTTACCTCATGATGTTATAGCCGTGTTAGGTACAGTATGTGATGAACCCTTGATGACCAAAAGACCTCACAACTCCACTCCTCCAAAAACATCTTCACCATTAACTGACATTTGACTATGCATACCATAAGTGTATATATCCACACATGACACATATTTAATTGTTGTGTGGGAAGAAAAAGGGAGGTAGTACTTTGATGGAAACTCAACAGAAAGGTTCAAATCTGTTTCCAGAGCTGCAGGAGCAAAGTCCAGCTGGAACCTCTCTTTCCCTTCTAACTTGATACCTCTAAAGTTCCAGGACAGACTCTGGGGCTCTAGCAGCAGAGCAGACATCTCTGGCCTTGTTAGAAGAATCCATGTTCTGAGCTTCCCAAGTGACCCTACTGGACCAGGCTAGCCCATAGTCCCTGTGGCCTGGGAGAGGCCAAATACTATGGCAGAGATGAATCTCATAAATCCATCAGAGTCTCCAAAGCAGCAATTCCTTCCTCACTCACACAGTGGTAAAAATGCTCCCAAATGTTGGTTCCCATCTCCTTTGAGCTGTGTGAGGCTTGCTTCATGGCTTTTCTATCATGTCAAGATAGAGGGGGATCACAGGAGAACACAGAAAGTCCAGTTGAGACCTGTGTGTGGCAGTACACACTTGTAACTCCAGAACCTGGAAGGAGAATCAGGATGCCGAGACCAGCCCAATACTAGAGAAGATGTGTCAAAAAGCAAAGTAGGGTTTGGAGAGACTCTGAAATTGGGAGCACTGATTGCTCTTCCAGGGGACCCAGGTTTCTGAGCACCCACATGGAAGCTTATAGCAAACCAACATCTATTATTCCAGTTCCAAAGGATTTGACCTCTTCAGAGTCTATGTAATCAGGGTGCACATACACACTTAATTATTTTTTTTTTTGAAAAAAGGCAAAGCAGGAGCTGGAGAGATGGCTCAGAGGTTAAAAGCACTGGCTCTTCTGGAGGGTCTGGGTTCAGTTCTCATCACTTACTTGATGGCTCTCAAACATCTGTAACTCCAGTTCCTGGGCATACAATATCCTTTTCTGGCTTCTTTGTACACCAGACCTGTATGTGGTACACAGATATGATATACAAGCAACCAAAACACTCACACGTATTAAAAAATAAATAAAACAATTTAAAAATGAACATTAAAAAATAAATAAATAAAAAAGAACAGAACAGAAAGAGAGAAAAAAAGGAGAGAAAAGCATGTGAGGAGAGGGCAGGAGGGGAGGGCAGGAGGGTGGGGGGGAGAAGACAAGAGAGCTCAAGTCTCCATACTTTAAGATTCTATCCAAAATTAGAATCCAATTAATTAGAAATTAAAGAAGTGAGAGACCCAAGGGCAAATGTAACTGCAGATACAACGCCTGACTCTGTCACCCACATCCAGACTAAAATTGGTTAAAATAAAAAATTCTAGGCTTTGTCCAAAGATATGGCCTTCAAAGAGAATGAGCCATCATGGTGCAACAGGGAGGGGCTGGAGCTGGGAGCTGTTAGCAGCAAGGGACGAGCATCCTGATGATGAGGCATCCATGAAGGCATCTGGAAGGTGAATGGAGTCAGGCAGGTAAAGGAGAGGTCAGGAGAGAAAAACACATTGGCATCCTCGTTGTCCTCAGCGCATCCACCATCACACACAAAGGAAGTCTGTGCATGAATCTGAACCCAGATCTGCTGGGAGCAATCAACCAAGCACCAAAGAGGCCTCCGGAGGGCTCTCTCTGTCTCTACCTCAAACTCAGCTTGCACCACCCAGCTCCATTACTACTTTCCATAGATCTCAACAGCTCTAGGAAGAACCAGTAGAGATACCAGCTGACTAGTGAGACGTCAGGTGGCTTCTTCACCCCAGACTACCAGTGGGACCCCAAAATTAAACCAAAAAGGGGCTCCCGCACCCTGTCCTCTAGAGTTTAGACTCCGCACACACATCCCATACTGAACAATGACCGTGGAAAGAGCTGGGAAATTAAAGATGTTTGGTATTGATTCCAAAAAATACTTTTGCTTTGGGCAAAATACATCTTTAATTACTTTCCTAGTAGCTGTCATTTTTCATAAAGCAGTCTACCGACGCCTGCCAAATCATGCAGCAAAGATTGTTTTCAGTGAGATGCCATTTTGTAATATCAAAGATCAGAGAAGGTTGTGAAAGTTCCTTCCTGTGCAAACTGGGGCAAGTGCTCAACAAACTGAACCTGCTTGTGGGATGGACAATCGCCGACACTCTGACTATGATGAGTGTGCAGTGACATAGTACCTATTATCCCCCTGTGTCTCTCCATCTAATGATTAGGACAAACTATATACCCACTCGTGCAAATAGCACTCATCAGAATTTTTATTTTTTGGTTACATTTATTATTCATACACTTAAGCTCCTTTCCCCCCAAGCAATTAGATACAAAGGCCATGATAACAAGAGATACATAAAGTTCTCCGAAAATATGGAATATTGACCCAAAATTTTTGTCCTTGCCCAGCTAAAGCTAGCTGAAATAGATCAATGGAACAAACATCAACTGAACCTGTTCCCATGTACAATTGTGATTAGAAATGACTTGGACAAGATGAAAACTGGGGAGAGAAATACATACACATGCAAATTTACCTCTGGGCATTAGAATCAATGTCCGAATCTAAAATTGATATAATTGACTGTTAATTAATTCCCTTGATATTGTCATTAACAGTTGGGAGCAACAAGTATCCTAAGTAGTGTCTCTAAATTATTCAGAAGGCCTCAGAATTTGTTAACCAGGGTGACACATGATGGATGCCATGCTGGAGAGTGGAGTAAAATGCCTTGTCCATTTGTATGGTTGTACCTTAGTGAATAGAGATTTTTTTCCCAGGGGAGGGGTCCATGCAGCACACAGAGCAGAGGTACCCTGTTTCCTCATAGCATTCTGGATGGTAGGTCTAGACACCTGCCGTTAAATCTTCACACATCAAAAGCGCCTTTTATCAAAAAGATTGGCAGGAAATCCTCACCAGATCATGAATGTAAAATGTATCAAAATAAGCATGCCTTAAAGATGATGAACTCTCAGACACTCTTCTGGAATTGGGACCAGAAAAGAGGAAGTCAGGAGCTGTAAATGATAGAAAACATAATGCTCACGGGCCTGGGGAGATAGATGTAGATGTCTTGGTTGCTATACAATCTTGACAATGTGAATTTAGAGCCTCGGAACTCATTTAGAAAACTAGATACACTGGCTGCATCCACACTCCCAGCATTCCCATAGAAAGGTAGAGACAGGACAATCATTTGGAAGCTTGTTATGTACTCCTAAACTGGCGAACACAACACAGTGGCAGGAATAAGAAATCCTGCTTCCACATAAGGTGAGAAACAACTTCAGAAAAGCTACTGCCCACCTGCCAAATGAATGATGTATCAAGCATGACACCCCCACACACACACACATACACCCCTACATCAAACATATCCAGGGTAAGAAAGAGATTGACAGAAAATACCCAGATCCCTGCAGCTGGAGCCCGGAGCTGTCCCTGGCACTGTGTGCCTCAGGCTTTCCTTCTCCCTGGCTTCTACAGGAGCGGTGGCACTGATGTACCCCACTTTACACTTTAGGCTTTCTTGTCCATCCACATTCAAGCCTCCTCTGTGAGTTCCAAGGCAAGAAGCCAAGGTTCATCCTTAATTACCATTGTTTCACCCACAGCTATTAACTGGTGGCATCTCCTGGGCAGGTCAGAGTCTCATACCATCTACTAGGAAGCTGTAAGAAAGGTAGGTGAGCAACTAGTGACCCTGACAAGACTGACTGAGACAGATCATGGACAAGTTTATGCACAGCGTCACCTTCTCCCAAGTCCCAGAAGACAGTGTCTACTTACCCTGAAGCAAGTCACCCTAGGGCTCTAGTCATGTTTCAAGATCCCAGGAATCCAGAGTAAGATTTCTACTTAAGCTAAAGCCTGCTGCTGAACACAGCCGTGACCACACTAGGCAAGCTGCTGTCACCTGCCCTTTTCCCAATGCCTTTGATGGTGACTAAGGGACCCAGAATCACAAGCCTCTGTGTTTTGCCATTTCAAATGTGCTTGTGTGTGTGTGTGGGTGTGTGTGTGTGAAGAAAATAAAGAAAATGTGGTTAATATATGAGAGCAATGGACAGGGTCATGACCTACACTGTTTTACTTCCTTCAGAGGACATTGTGTGTGGGACATAGGATGGATCCCTAGTGTGAATTCCACAGTGCTTGGTGACCTAAACTCATAAACAAAATAGGGGTTGTCCCAAGTGTGCTGGTAGATGGTGTGACCCTGATGTCAACCCCTGCCTGGAACCATCTTCCAGTATCCAGAAGGATAGAAAAACTCAGCTGGAGACCTTAAGTCTCATCCTTCTGTGACATTTGCTGGGCAATGGATGTCAGAAAATAAAATCAAAACGACCGCAGTACTTTTTTTTTTTTTTTTTGCTAGAAAGAGAAACCACATTCTCTGGTACCAATTGTTTATTTGAGATTTAAAAAAATAAGTTGTTTTTTTCTTTTTTTTTGAAAAAGAACTCAACAAAATAAATCGAATAAAGTAAAATAAAATTCAGTGAGAAAGCACTTGAGAGTTGATGTCATAAACCCTCCTTTGACATGTGGCTCTCCATCACTGAGCAGCTCCATCGATGGCCTCGGGATGGTGGTCCGACCATCAGCTGGCAGATGAGGGACAAATCCGCTTGTCAGGAAGCCAGCAAATTGCCCTGGAGTTGTTTCTAATGACAGGCAGCAAAGAATGACTGTCCAGAGTGATCTCGTGCTTTATACAAGCTTGGTGGTAGGCATCTGGGGACATCCCAACTTCTATAGCACCCTGGGCAAAATGTCCCCACGTGCACAGTTCCTTAAGGCCATACTCTATGTCCCACAATTTACACCCCGGGCTGGTTCATTGACTGCCATCCAAGTTACAATAAATATTGTAGTAAGGATTATGAATCCTCCAGCCTTGTGACTCATTGTACTCCCCACACTGAGATCTCTGTCTTTTTTATTGTCTCACTGAAACCTTTCCAATCACTTTTTCTTTTTACATTTGATCTTGATTGTCTTAAAAAATTAATCAGACACATGTTCGCTATGTTTTTTATCCAACTGTCTCCAGAATGTTTTTTGACAATTTAGAAAAATGTTTTGAAAAATAGTAGAAGGAAATATTTAAGTAATTAGGAGCCTCACGTTGCTGGGCCAAGTGAAGTAAATGAATGCAACAGAAACATGTTTTACATATTTGTTTAATTATTTTTTAAGTACAATGAAATTACATTGCTCTGGGGAAAAGACTTATGAACTGGACTCTGTCTGATGCTTACCTCTTTGGGGACTCTATGTGCAATTGAAGGGCTAGCAGCTGGGCTAAGGAGTGGCTTCTTCCATTGAACGTGATCAGTCCCCACCCCATAATGTCCACCAGACCGCCCTCAGCCTCTTCAATAAACATACAGACTCAAAAACATATGTCTGTATGCAGAAGCATCTTGAAGATGTCTAAGAACCAGACTGTGGTCACAGGGACCTCCCAAACAGTACTCTTGGTACTGCCACTGTGAAAAATGAAGTTGTTATGATGTTTTACATGTGAGCAAGAGCCCATGCCATCCTGACATTGGGAATAGAGCATGGCAAACATTCAAAACAATTTGACTGTCACAAGGACAACATTCCACTAGATCCTGGGCCAACAAGGGTTGGGTTTTTCTTTCTTTCTTTTTAGAATTGTAGTGTGAGTGTTTACAGAGGGGGTCTAAGAGGAGAAGAAGACTCATAGAATGAAAAAGACCACTTCTAGGATCTAGATAAATGGTTCAAAGGTTAAAAACAGATTGCTGCTTTTGGAAAGAGTCCTTGTTTGCTTCTCAGCACCCACAGTTTACAACCACCTGCAACTTCAGCTGCATGGAATTTGATGCCTTATTCTGGCCTCAGTAGACATCGGCACTCATGTGCATATACCCTCACCCCCCCACACACACATATAAATGTAACTTAAAATAAACGTGTTTAAAAAGAAAGAACATTTGCTACTATTCAGTTGATACTCAGTTCTGATACTGTCTGCCTGGAGTAAACATAATCTGCCCAGTTCCAAGTCAGACTGTCCTTCCTTGAGACAATGGCCACCAGCTCAGGGGCCTCTGGGTCACTCATATTTGTCACTAATCTGGAAAAGTCCCATAATATCTTTATTTCAATAATTCACTAGAATGATAGTGACTGTCAGGAGATCATTATACATTCTACCTTAATTTTATTAAAAACCATACTAAGACCAGAGAAAGAAAAACGCACACAGGATGAGGTCTGAGACAGGCCCTGGCATTTGAGAATGTTAACCAGCGATGACCCATCATTGATGTTGTCTGTTGACTTGGTTTGTGAGAAAGGATGCTGATACAGAGATCAGACTCTCCGTCTTGAATCTTGGATTACAGACACCAAATCCTATCAAATCCTGAGAGTCCCTTGGATGATGGCTGGCCCATTGAGACCTAACTACCCTTAACCAAAATCTATATCTTTACCACCATCTCCACAGCTTATAAAATGGTAAAATTCCAGTTCCATGACTCACATGGCTACCCAGGGACTTTCACTCACATGAGACCAGCTGCTTCTGGCTTCTGATCTGGGCCAGCAGCCTCTGTTCTCCTCTGGGTCAAGTCTAAGTAGAGATATGAATTTATCTGTGATTTCCAACTGCATGCCACTGCTATCAGCAATTTTGTGTTTAATTTCCTACTTATTGGGCACTGGAAGTCTCACTGAGGAATCACAGCAGATAGAGCCTGGTTACTGCCAGTCATGCATTTCCATTGTCTGTTTTGGAAACAGGCCATGCCATCTTTTTGGCTTTCCTTGGAGGAGCTGGACAGCCATCTTCCCATCTGTGCATTGCTTGGGGTCCTTTCCCACAACGTCACAAGGCAAATCAACGTTTTCTTCTAAATCATAAAGAATTCTCTCCTCTGGGAAGAATTTGTATCTGTCCCCTCACCCATTTCTAACATGCCTCTCATGTCATTGCTACCAGAAACATGGGAAGGTCACTGATATGGATTGTGTGAGAAGTGAAGGATCAGGTATGTGACTGGTCCCCATGCTCCCACTGCATCCTTGCTGACATGCTGTGAGAGATAACACAGACTTCAGTCAGCTCCTGGTTAACTCCAAGCCAAAAACAGGATGATTGGATCCTGATCTGCATACATGTGGTCTTGCCAGGCAGAAAAGCCATAGAGATGTAGGAGAAACCACCCAGGATGTTGTGTTTCAGTTCATATTGGTCTGAAGAGATTCCCCACAAGCTTGCTCAGCAGGTTCAAAGCTCCAGCTCTCTGAAGGACCCCAGGAAACTCTGATTTTGACACATCTTCTTTCCTGTCCTGCTTTTCTCCCCCAAGGGAACCTCAACCAAGCACATGGTTCCCTAGACTCTGTAGGGGTCAGGACAAGACGAGACACTTCCTCTCTCAGGCCCAGGCTTCTGTCCCATAGGGCTCCCTGCTCCCAGAGGCAGCCTGGAGCTGCATGACCTCCAGAGGCTATGAGAACTTGCCCAGAGAAAAGCACAACTTGATACTTTAATAAATGTGCTCTAAGCCCTTTGGACATTTTCAATGTTTTATTCCTGTTTTTGTCCCTTGAATGGCAGATTCAGAATGAGGCACTGAGGTAGAATTTACTCACCAACAATAATATAAACACAAAGAAAACACAGTAATAGTAAAGGTGTAGAGTTGCAGCGTTTCCTGACTGCAGTGACAACATTCTTGACTATTCTAAGTTTATCCTGTTGCTGTGTTGAAGAACTCAAGCCGAAACAAATTTAGGAAAGAAAAAAGCTTATTTCGGCTCATAGGTGACGTCATTGAGGGAAGTCAAGCAGGAACTGGAAGCAGAAACTGTAGAGGAATGCCCTTTACTGGATCTCTTGCTGACTTGAGGCTCAGCTGTTTTTATACCAACTAGGACCACTTGCATATGAAATGGTACCACCCGCAATGAGCAAGGCCCTCTACATTGATTAATAATCAAGACAATCCCTACAATCCAGCCTTGGAGACCCATCTTATCTGGGCAGTCCCTGAACTGAAAATTCCTTTTCAGCTTACAGTGCAGGCTAACTATGGCACTGACTGAGCAATTTAAGAAAGATGAAATTCACTGTGGCTTACAGTTTCAGGGGAACCAGTCCACTGTTATAAAGAAGCCGTGAGAGGTTACAGAAGACTTGTTCACATCTTGTAAGATTAAGAAGGAGAGAGCTTGGGCAGATGGAGGCAGAGAAAGCATTCAAGACCCACCCAGATTGGCTTATATCTGTGAGCTACGACCCACAACTTAAAGATTTTAATGTATGCTAAGACCACAGGGGCACCAAGTATTCGAATACAAAAGCCTGTGGGGATGTTTTATGTTAGAACAGTGGTTCTCAACTTTCCTAATGCTGTGACCTTTTAATACAGTTCTTCATGTTCCAGTGACCCCCAACCATACAATTATTTTTGTTGTTACTTTATAAATATAATTCTGCTACTGTTTTGAATCATAATGTAAATACCTGATATGCAGGTATCTGATGTGCGACCCTTGTGAAAGGGTTGTTTGACCCCTCATAACCCACAGGTTGAGGACTGCTGCATTAGACCTATAACCATTGCTAATGTGAAGCCCCTTTCTAGGCTGCTGAGGATGCACACTAAGCTAAGCACTTTGCCTATTCTATCTCATGTCCTCTTTGTAACAGGCCTCTAAGGTCAGGGAATGGGAAAAAGTAGTCCTAATTATGACATAAAATTTGAGGCTCAGAGAATTCCAGAATTTTTTGCTCCATTAAACTACAGCCAGTCCTTAGGAAACCTGGACTTTCATTTGGTCATCAGAGATTCCATGAACTTGGAGAGCCTGCAGAAGGCTCTGGAAAGACCTGTGCACAGTAGAACAGGGCAAAGGTCCTACACTAGTGTCTATAAGGGCCACTTTCTTTTCCTAGGAAGTAGCTGCTGATGTTTGTAGATAGTGTTTGCTTTAAGGAACAAGGTCACTGCTTCCCAGGACAGCCTTTCATCCCATAGATTGTCACATCAAGCTTTGCCCACAATTAACTCACAGAGGCTTCTGGTAGCAGAAGTCACTGACCTTGCCACCAAAAGGTGAAAGTAGAAGTCTATGACTCCCAGCTCTGGGATGTGTTAATTGGGTCCCTGCTGAATCTGTGACAGAGGGTTGTCCTCACATGTCTATTCTCTTTGAGATTCCTACAGGGATGAATCAGGTTCCAGCAGACCTTCCAACATGATCCCAAGAATCAACATGAGAGATCAGTGTTCAGCTCCCACAGCAAAGTAATTCTATGAACTTTCATCACAGGAGACAGAAGTCCAAACCATGGACATCAAGGGACTAGACAAAAGGTAAACTTTAGCACCATAGCAAAGACATTGCAAAAGATTTCCTTGTATGGATGCAGGTTCACACAGTAGAAATGACCTCAGCACCATGGGTGCCATCTAGTAGAGAAGACACCCACTCCTTCGTACCCTACCCACACAACTTAAAGTTCAAATTGTTTTGTGTACTATAAAGGAAGTAGCTGATGTGGCCAGGCAAACGGAAAGAGGCCATTAAATGTCTCTGTAGAAACAGAAAGAGAATACAGTAGAACACAGTGAAAAAAGGGCAGATGTTATTTTCTGTGTGCCAGATGCTGCCGGATGATTTTAAAGAAGGAAGAGCGTAATTTGATGTATACTTTTAGAACAGCGCTCTGGCTGCCATGTGGGAAATGGATTGACTAGTACAGACATAGAGGTGAATGGCTGTTGGAGTCACAAGACACAAAGCCATAGGGCACGATGGAAACAAGGAAAGGTAAAAAGACAGAATTACATCATACAGTAAAGAAGGGGAGGGAGGGAGAGATGGTTCCCAGGCTGCTCTTACAGAGGTCAAAGGTTTGAGTGCCAGCTCCTAGACACTGAAGCTCACAACCACCTGGGACTCCAGCTCCAGCTGGTCTGACGCCCTCTTCTGGCTCCCATGAGCACCTGCATTCATATGCACAGAACCACCCCCACCTGCACACACAGACACATAATTAAAGACAAAACAAAATGTAAAAAGAAGAGGGAGGCTTGCTAAGGGTCTGGATGCAAAAGTTAAGGAAGAAAATTAGTTTAGCCAAAAAAAAACGTACTTGATGATGGTACCTGCTGGTACCGCCAGACTATCTGGCAGGAATGGATGTGTCCTAAAGAGACTTGTTCTTCTATCTGTAAGAATGGACCCCAGAAAATTAGTATTTAGACAAAAGTCTCCTGCTGGGAGAAGACATGACTGAAGCCTTGGACAAGTTCTCAAGGAAGGACTTGTCTCCTGGAGAAAGATTGACAACCAGTCAGAGGTGCTGTCATGGAAGATTTGTAACAACCTGGGGTGAGCAGGGCCCATGCCTTCTGAGGTGCTCAGTGGCACATATTTCTTGATTTCTATTTAAACCCTACCCCTAAATTCCCTGTGATGGCTATTCCTGGTTGTCAACTTTAGAATTAACTAAAACCTAAGCAGGTGGGGGATTCTTCTTGACTGGATCATTTGAGATGGATAGACTCACCTTACTATTGGGCCACATCTTCTGGTGGCAGCCTATATAAAAGACATGGATGAAGGAAGCATCTGCTAGTTGCCTGCTTGCCCTCATTCTCACTGGCAAGTCCATTTCTTTACTGATGTTAGAGCCTACTTCCTGGAGATTCCGACCTATCCTGGAGGCCAGCTGATACATCAGTCTCATGGATGGAACAACTATCAGATCCTTGGACTTGTCAGGAAACTGCCTTTATTGGAATAGTTGGACCACAGGCTGTAAGCCACTCTAATAAATTATGTTCTCTAGGGAACTCTGACTGATACATCTCCTGAAGAAAAGTGTCCTTGTCCTGGTAATCCTATCAAGCCAAGAATAAGACCACTACCACATTTGAAGCAAACCTTATTAAATACTTTCCAGGACAATGGACATTGGTCAGGTCTGTACTAGGGATTCCCAGGTAATGAGACTTAACTACATTAGACATAAACTTATAAAGCAAAACACACAAGTCTACATACTTGCTGCTTTTATCCAATCAGGATCAAGCACGCATCCTGATGTACTTCAGGCCTGTGTACCTTCCAGGCACATGTGGTCAAGCACATCCTGTGCAGTTGGGACAACCAAGCTTATTTGCAGAAGCAAAAAAAAAAATATGGTTTATATTCTTATTTGAAGAAATCCTCAGCATTTCAGAAAGTTATCTGTCTTTAGACATGCAAGACTTACAGATTAGAGGCATTTCTGTAACCAGAAGTTTCTGATCCATCTAGGCTACAGTCTAAACAAATCTCTTCCAGCCGCGGTCCCTCTGCTACTTATAAAATAATTATTCAAAGGCTAATATTCATTACAAACTGTTTGGCTTACAGCTCAGGCTCATTACCAAATATCTTTTACAACTTAACTCAACCCATTCTTACTAATCTGTTTTGCCGCATGGCTAGTGGCCTACTGGTACTTTCACATCTTGCTTCTTTGGGTGGCAGCTTGCAGTGTCTCCTTGACTCTGCCCTTCTCTGGCTTTTATCTCTGCTTGGATTTTCCACCTGCCTCTAAGCTACTTTGCAATAGGCCAGAACAGTTTCTTCATTAACCAATAATAAAGCATATTCAGAGTGTACAGAAAAACATCTGCATCACACTTCTGTTTTACAAATCTCTTAAGCACAGTAATTTAAGCTTAAAACATAACTTTAGACATCACAGTCTCTCTTACGGCCACATTATTCAGTATTTTTCTTTTTTCTGCTCAGCTACTAGAAGCCACTGTTACGCAGGCTTCTCCATCTCTCAGAACATCTAAAGGAACAAGGAATCTCCCTCAGTTTGAATCCCTCTGAGTTCTTCTCCCATGGACTAAGGTATCACCCTGCTCTTAAAGGCCTTGTGGGATTTAATAATTTCTACCTGACAAATCTCCTCTTCTTAAGGTCATATAGTAAAACTGAAATGAGAAAATAAGAATCCATCACATATGTGGTCCTAGGACAGTGTAAGCTGTGTCTGGGTGGATCGCAGGGATAACTTGGAATTCTTTCTATCACATAGGTTGGCTGGAACTGAGGCAAGGATATGAACTAAGCTTTGGACATAGTTATTTCCCTCATTGTGCAACGTGACCTGTGAGAAGTCACACGTGAGAGCTTAGAGAAGCAGAAACTGAAGATACACAGTTTGGAGTAGCCATTTGGTAACATCTCTGGGGATTGGTGGAATTACCTGAGACACTGTGGAGGAAGAAAGGTAAAGCTATGCAAACATGAGTCCTGGGCACGAGGATTCCTGGAAAGACCTTGTCTGTGTAGGTTGATAAACATGTCAGTGACTATGGAGAGTTTGGGGAGCTATAGCCTAAATTATAATATCTTTAGGGTTATCTTTAATCCCCAAATAGCCATATTTTTTTTAACAATTCTGCATCAGTATTGACACTTTGATAAACAAATAAAATCCTTTAGAATGTACAAACTTACTGACACTTTATTCTCTACTAATGGAAAAGGTAAAGAGGCCTATAGATGAGATTCTGCCATCTTGTTATAACTCACCCCTCTTACGTTTTCACCAATGAATCTTTAAAATGTCTTACTTATAGCTTTCTTCATTCTTTTTATTCGTACAAAAGCTCCACGAAACCGCTTTCATGCAACATTGTGTTTGGGGGGATCTAACTATTCCCTGGCCAAGGTCACTCACATTGAATTCCAGAGCAAACTATTTCTTATTCCCTTTGAGGTGAGCAATATCAGAGCTGTGGGTGAGGGCAGGGATGTGGTCTGTTGTTTTTATTTAGACAGTCTTGAGGAGCTTAACATTTAGTGGATGGGTAGAAGAAGTGCATTGAGCCAATGTGGTGGAGAAGTATACGGGTGAGCTGGAAGGAAAAGGAGAGAGAGGGAGAGAGAATGAGAATGTGAATTTACTTTCCTTTGTTGCTGGGTCCTACCAAAAGTAACAAGTGAAAAATATGTTTTGGACTAGACTACAACCAAAAGATCACCAGCGACCGTGATCTAATAAATTGTTCATGATACAGAAGATCAAACATGGATTTGAGAGAGTGTGAAGAGAAGGTATTCTCAAGTGCACTGGATCATTCCAACGGGGAAGGGAAACTAAGGAGGGGGCCTTAACTGAACAAGTTGTGATCTGGAGACAGTGAAGGGTCTGCATCCAGGCACCTGAGGCGAAAGGGCTCTGAGAAACACTTTCTCCTTCTTGAAATCAGTCACACAGAGGGAATCTGGGATGGGCACTATTTGGGGTGGGGGAGAAACTATTTGCAGTGGGGGGAGAAAGAAAGAAAAGATCATTTTTCTCAGTCTAGCATGAGGCTGCATCTGACTGAGCAAGGCTGGTTAGGTAGACTGGAGCTTAGCAAACATGTATGAGATAGAACCTCTGGGAGCAAACACTGATGGAGGCCCTGAGACATAGGACTTGAAGCTCAGTGACAATCCATTCGAGCAACCTTTCCAAACAGCCTTCTTCTGCCCATACACAGGACCCATGGCTCTCCTGGATGGCTTTTCTGTTGTTGTGATAAAACACTGTCCACAAGCAACTGGGGAACAAATGGTTTAGTTTGCTTACACACCCTGATCACAGTCCATCACTAAGGGAGGCCAAGTGGGATCATGAAGGCAGGAACTGAAATGGAAACCATGGAGGAGATCTGCTTACTGCCTTGTTCCCTGTGGCTTGCTCAACATGCCTTATTCCTAGCCCCCAGGACCACCTGCCTAGGGGTGATACCCACAGCAAACATTAATCAAGAGAACACCCCACAGACATACCTAAAAGGAACCTGATGAAAACGGTTTCTTAATTGTGGTTTTGTCTTCCTAGATGACTCTTGATTGTGTCAAGCTGCCAAAATCCTAGCCAAGCACATGGCTCACGGATGTCTTCTTCACCAACAAGTGTACACTGATGTCAGGTCTAGACATCAATATCTTTCTCATCTTCCCACATGGCCAGAACCTCCTGTAACAAGAATTGTGCCTTTGCTGTCTTCTGAGGAATACCATACCCAGCCATAGGCATCGTGTCCTGAACTGACAGCAAGAGGATCCATGAGAGGAATCCATGGAATCAAAGGCAATGAAGACAGTAAAAGGCCTCTGGTGGCAAACAGGATGATTAGCTCTGGCACACGGGGTGCCCATGCCGTCAAAGAGAGTCTGGCCCTGAGATGTAATGTTAATTTTCATATCTGCATATTTTTGTGGGTAGATGCATAGTTTTTGTGTTAGAGCCAAAAAAAAAAACCCAGAAATACATAGAGAGACATTTCTAAAATATGATCTTGCTGTTAAGAATTAATAAACCAGGGGCTCAAGAAATGGGTGGCTGGTTAAGAGCACTGGCTGCTCTTCCAGAGGTTACAGGTTCCATTCCCAGTGCCCATACAAGGGATCTGACACACTTTTCTGGCTTCTGTGGGTACTGAACACATGTAATGCATAATACACATAAATGCATACAGGCAAAGCACTCCCACATGTAAAATGAAAGTAAGTCTTTTTTTTTTTTTTTTTTTAAGTGCCTGGTCGTATTGTACATTGTTGTGCCTTGTTCAGTTGATGTCCCTGGGAGACCTGCTCTTTTCTGGGAGAGACAAGGCAGGGATTGGATCTGGGGGAGAGAGGAGGCAGGGGGATTCACAAGAATGGAGGGAGAGGAAGCTGCTGCCGGGATATACTGTATAAGAGAAGAATAAATTAAAAGAAAAAGGAGGAGAAGAGGAAGGAGGAGAAGATGAGACAAAATCACAAAACTTTCCAGCAAACAGCTGTCTCTCTGCCCGTTAGTGAGATTGGATGAGGAAGAAGAATGGCTGAACCCAACTCATGAAGCTGGGCCACAGAATCAGTTCCCAAGCCTGCAATGCTGTCTGTGGATCCACCAACCTGTGCTCTTCAGTACCCCAGTGACAGTCCCCTGTACACAACTCACACTGCATGAAGTAGACAATGGAGGACCCATGCACCTTGGACAGAGAGAAAGAGAGGAGACAGAGCTGAAAGAATTAACACAGAGGGGAACTGGGCAAAGTAGCCAAAAATAGGTCAACAGGAATGATGGTAGAGCCGCCACAGGCCTGAGGTCTTCTTCTGGATCCGGGCTTCCTGTGCACACTGAGCAAGTCACTAAGTCCCCGCCTCCCTCTGCCCATTGGATGAGCAAGTCACTAAGTCCCCGCCTCCCTCTGCCCATTGGATGAGGGTTAAGTTTCTTCTAGCGATAACTATCTATTGCTCTGCAGAGATGGACACGTGAAATGTGTTTAGTTTTAATCTAAAGTGTCCCACAGGCTCATGTTCTTAACACATTTCCCCAGTTACTGGCTCTGTTAAAGGAAGCTACGGAGCCTTCAAGAGGCAAGGCCTGTAGGATTGTAGAAGAGAGACAGGAGAGACAAGCCCCTAAAAGCAGGGTATACTTGGGCCCTGAGTTTTGGCCCACACTTTCTGCTTCCTCATCTTAAAAACAGCCACAGAAGTCTCCAAAACCTCTCTGAGGTAGCAAGCAAAATAAAACCTTACTCCCTTAGCTTGCTTCTGTCAATAATAATGTGTATGGCTAGATAGAGTTTCTTAGCGGATGGAAGAGACATACATCATTGCTCCATTTGGGTCACGGAGATGTACTAATATTTATATAGAGTGACCCTTACTACAATTGCCTGTGGTCTATTCTGACGTATGTGGATAGCAAAGGCATCCATGTCACATAGAACAGGAAAGCTAGAAATGACTATTGTCCAGCTCTTTCCTGCTTTCTACCCTTTCTGAATTCAGGGATAGGCACAGCCCTTGACTTAAGGTCTCCGCGATGATTCTAGTCATACTTCCAGTGTAACATTCGTCTCACAATATGCTTGCTAGTTCCTTGTCGCTAAGAGATAAAATAACTGTTTGGGTCCATGGATTCAGAGGTTTTAGTCCATGCTCAGCTGGTCCCAGTGCTTAGACCCCCTGCTGAGACAGAACTATGGAGAAGGGAAATGGTGAGGGATATCTGTTTGGTTCATGGCAGCCAGGAAGTAGGAAGAACAGAATGCCCCACATAAAGGATGGAGATGCCTACAACATGGTATGTTTCCAGTTCTTCCCTCACAGTCACACCCAGAAGTGCAATTTACTAATTTCCTTGGTGTCTCTCAATGCAATCAATTTGACCATCAAGATTAACCCCCAAAGTACCAAATAAATAAGATGAGATGGAAGAGAGAATATAGGAGAACACCACTTTTTTATATCTCCTTTTAGAGGAAAGGAGTCTGTTTTTTGTAGGTGCTGGCTTATGTCTCATCAGCCAAAAATGATCCTTGATTTTTATTTTAATCCCGGCAATGAATGCTGAGTTGATGTCACTTAATATGATTGGCATAGACAAGTCGAAGTAGGATCTGAACAGTGGAGTCTCATTATTCAGACAATGACAGAGGACAGCCCTGTGTATAGCAAAGCTTGGAATAAGAATGGATTGGTGAGAGACTAGGCGAGATCTCAGTAGGCAGTGGGGCCCAAGTGACAGCAATATTGTGTAACCAGTGCAGTCTTTGAAAAATTTGTTTTCAGTACTGGGGATAGACCCAGGACCTGCCATGTGCTAAACAAACATCTACCACTGAGCTTATGTTCTGCCTCCTGGTATTTCACTTTTTCTTTTGAGACAGAGTCTTATTGAATTGCACAGGTCTTGAGCTGTCTAGTCTAGTCTAGTGATCTAGTACAGTATAGTATAGTATAGTGTCATATAGTATAGTATAGAATCATATAGTGTCATATAGTATAGTATAGTATAGTCTTGTTGCATTGCACAGATCTTGCATAGTGTTGCACAAATACTGGTTGTAATGAAAGAAACTCAGAACCAGTTATCATGGAAAGGCTAAAATATCAGACTGAAACACCACAGTCAAATATCACCCAGCTATCTTCCAGTTTCCTCAGCCTCACTCCTGGTAGCTTTTAATGTCTGCTGTTTTTCTAAGCCTGCCTTAAATACCTTCTTCGCCCAGCTGTATCCCATCCAGGTTAAGATTAAAGGCGTGATCTACTCTATATGGTAGTCAGCCTTGAACTCACAGAAACACAGGAAGATCTCTGTCTCTGGAGTTATGGGATTAAAGGCCTAGGTCACCACTCCCAGCTTTCCTTGTGCTGGGATTGAAGGTGAGTGCCATTGAAGCCCAGCTGTTTGGCCTTGTACTCACAGAGATCCAGAACTCCCAGGCTATGTAAGTTATCACTGCTCTGTTATCCCTGGAACTCCTGGAGCTACCTCTGCCTAGTTTGATTGTGGGTTGATCTCTTGATATTCCAGGTTTTATTAAATATGTAACATATTACCACATATCTCCTTTTGTGTCAAAAGTGAAAAAGAAAGTTATAACTAACATAAGAAAACCATATACAATAGGTACAATAATTAGATACAATATATACAAACAACAATTACATGAGGAATGTCCAGTTTGTTCACAAATTCAAAGAAAATATTTCATTATTTATCCTATTTTAGTGAGTCCAAAGCATTGTACCTAATCCACTTTGTATCTAACTTGCATTACTAACTAAAAACTATATTTTGATGTCTCTTAAACTTATACACTTTAACTTCTAAGTGAGCATTTTTTCTAAAACTGTCACTAGAAAACTGTAACTATCAACTATCTCATCTTCAAATCCTTCAGAGACCCAAGAAGAAAATAATATTAAGTAAGCAAGCAACTTCCAAAAATATAAGAAATGAAACAGCTGGCTGCCTGGACAGTCACTCAAAGTTCTTCCGTGTTGTTGAAGCATTCATCTTTGACCTATAGACCTAGCATGTCTGACAGACTTCTCTGTGAAGCAGGATATTCCCAAAGACCTGCTTACCTTGTCTTGGCAAGGTTCAGCAATTTTTTGTGTGTGTGTCTCCTGCTTGTCTGTTTTGAATGTCATATTGTCATCAGTCAAGACAAGAGTACATTCTTGCCCAGTGACTAACTTTTGTCACAAAGAAGGTCAACACATATGGAAAAGTTTCTTTGATATCCATAATCTTCTCTAAAGTACATTGGGGCTGCCAAGAGCACATGTCCCATTGTCATAAAAATAATGAAATGTATGTTTCTAAAATATCTTAAATGACATATCCTATGGATCTCTGAAGTATTTGAAGAAGACATGTTCATCTAAAATATATCTGATCTTGGAAACATATCTAATATGACTAAACATCTAATTGCAACTACTAACTTGCATTTCTTTATATCCTAATTAGTTGGTAATAATACCTTCTATGGCAGGGTAAGATTGCACTGGATGGGATACGGAGGCTTTTGAAAACCCCCTTGGGACATTTCCCAAAGGCAGAATGTTACCTTGTCTGATCCTTGTTGACCTGCATTCATTAGTCCAGTGTCTGCCTTTTCTACTTCTGTATATTCCAGAAGAGAGGGGTGTTCTCTTGACATTATTTCTAACAAAGACACTGTTTCTGGGAATGCCTTGATTACAATATCTTTCTATGAGGGCTTGCCTTCCACAATTATAGCATTTAACATTTTGCCTTTTTTTAATACTTCTAGAAATAACTTCTCCTACTCAGTTATCATCACTGTCATAAGGCTCTACATTAATTGTCTCACAAATCCAATCCTCTAAGGGTGATGACCTTGCTTTTAATGGTCTTATTAACTTTTTATATTGTATATTAGCATTCTCAAAAACCAGCAATTCAATTATTATTCATCTTGCTTCTGAATACGGTACCATCCTATTTACTGCTATAGGTAATCTCTGTGAAAAGTCTGTAAAAGTTTTCTTTGGGCTTTGAAATACTTTTTGTGAAGGATTCAGTTTTCTTTCCTATTTCTTCAATTCAATCCCAAGCATTTAGTGCTGCCATGTGGCATAAATCCAGAGTATGTTCATCATATAAGGATTGCCTTTCATATCAGCATAATCCCTTTCCCCAAGAAGTTGGTCCAGGAAGACTTCTATGCCTCTGGCTCTGCTTCTTTGTTCTATTGTTTTAGCCTCCTCCTTACACCATGGTTTCTACTGTGAAAGTGACCCAGCTTCCAAATTAGCAATAACCATATCTAACCAATCCTTAGAGATGATCCAGTTCCATGAAGACCAGGAATTTAACATTGTTTTACAGATGGTGAGTGCATCCCATATGTCACAATTGCTTCTTTGAATCTTCTTAATTCTAACATTTGTACTAGAGCCCAACTGACTTCTGTACTTTTTTTTATCATTTTATAATTTCTTTACAGTTCCTGGATATATTAATGTTGGCTGTCTGTTAACCTTAGGCTTTTTTTGTAATCTTAGATGACATTGTTGATGGTGGTTCTTTATATTTCTCTGTTTGGGTTTGAATATCTTTGTGTTCTCTCTTAACAGGCATTTCTAAGACTTTTTTTCTTGACATCCACATAAATTGACTTCTTCAATGATAAAACAGAAGTCAAACAAAAAATATTCATAATAAACAGTATGATGCTAATCCCATCTACTTTATTTATCATTTTCTTTACTGATTCTAATATCAAATCATCTAAAAAAAAAAAAAAAAGAACATAGAAAGACCAAGCACCCTCCATTGCTTTAAACAAATTCCCTCTTTTTAAAAAAAATATCTGATGTACTCACCAATCTAGTTGTCAGTGACGATTCAAATGACTGTGAACTGGGGCAGCTACCCAGTGTGATAGCAGCCCAAGGAGGGGTCTAGAAAGAGAAAGAACCTGCAACTCACCAGGAGAAAGAGGCCACTGTCTGAAAAAATTATCTAGATGTAAGTGAAATGGAGACATGCAGGCCAGTCTGCCTAAGACCGGAGGCTAACTCAGAAGAGAAAGCCTAACCAGCTGGTAGTTATTTCTCCCGCCACTTGTTGCTCTGGCTGGCAAGCGGTTTTATTTTTTGGTGAAGGGAGATTCATGCCCCAAAGTTGGACCTCAAGTGTTGCACAAATTCTGGTTGTAATGAAAAAAAACTCAGAGCCAGAAATTGGAGAAAGTCTAAAGTAAACACAGTCAAATCTGACCCAGCTATCTTCCAACTTCCTCAGCCTCACTGCTGGTAGCTTTTAATGTCTGCTATTTTCCTAAACCTGCCTTAAACACCTTCTTCTCCCAGCTGTATCCCATCCAAGTTAAGATTAAAGGCGTGAGCTACTACTATTTGGTAGTCAGCCTTGAACTCACAGAAACACAGGAAGGTCTCTGTCTCTGGAGTTATGGGAATGAAGGCATAGTTCACCATTCCTGGCTTTTCTTGTGCTGGAATTAAAGGCATGTGCCACTAAAGCCCAGCTGTTTGGCTTTGTACTCACAGAGATTCTCTGGATCCTTGTGCTGTGTGAGTTAGCACTGCTCTGTTATCCCTGGAACTCCTGGAGCTACCGCTGCCTAGTTTGACTGTGGGTTGATCTCTTGATATTCCAGGTTTTATTAAATATGTAACACATCACCTCAAGGTATAGTACAGTACAGTGCAACATAGTATAGCATAGCTCTGGCTGCCCCTTGAACTTGATGTCATCCCAAGTAGTATGAGTTGCAAGCTTAGATCTCCAAGCATGGCTGAATCTTCCTCTGATGTAGGGTGTTTGAGAAACTCTGAAGAAATGCCTTTCTCCCTGGCCTCAGTTTCCCTTCTTAACTAGAAAAGCATGGGCAAAAGTATATTTGACGCCAATAGCATTGGGCATATAGTGAGCTCATGTCTGCAACACACATTCTTCTCAGACAACATCAGAGGAAGTATCCTTGATTTTAAAGGTATAAGTTGGAGAAAGGAGGGTGACATGGAAAGGAAGTTACCCACATCTTGTTGTTTCTTTCAACCCGAGAGCCATCCCTCCCAGAAATAGGGATGAAAATGTAGGTTAGATCAGTCTACACCCTTGCATACAAGAAATAGCAGATGCTGGGATCATGTATTTGAACTGGTATGATATGATAACGCTTTACACAGTTAGCAGGTAGGTGTCTGTGACTGGAGAGGCCTCATACCCTATGCAGAAGACATAGTGGAAGTCAGAAACAGCAGGAGACACTTGGAGCCTGTTTCTACATAGAAAGACTTTATTATTTTATTATTATAATAACAGAGAGATATTGTTATAATAACAGAGAGAGAGAGAACACTCCCGGGAGGAAAGAAGCAAGGAAAGGGTATTGGCATTGGAGGCGGGAATCTTTCTTAAATGGGGCGGCTTGACAGTTAGAACTCAGGGTAGGGAGTGGCTTCAGAGGCTCGAACAGAATTCTAACAGCAGAGGCAAATGAAAGCCTAATTGAAAGAGGGCGTGGCTCCTAGCACTATAAATCCAGGATTCTTTAACACACAGGAAGATGCGGGGAAAGAGGGATAGAAACGTTTCACAGGCTTCCCCTGACAACTGTAGGTTTAGGCTCAGTTTTGCAACCATCACCCTTTCACGTAAAGAAGTGCCTTGATGTGAGCCTCTGCACTGAGACACGGGCTGGTGGATGCCACCTGGATAGCATCATAAGCTATGTCAAAAACCAAAGCCAACATGTT
Organism: Sigmodon hispidus; assembly: GCA_004025045.1. NCBI lineage: Eukaryota > Metazoa > Chordata > Mammalia > Rodentia > Cricetidae > Sigmodon > Sigmodon hispidus. Next base: position 60,548 of record PVIH01003319.1, on the reverse strand, counting down.
TCCTGAAATTGTCCCACAGAAATCAACTATGATGATGTAGGCTTTCAGAACACATGCAAAAGAAAGCCAGTCCAGAGTAGCATTTTGTCTGCATCCTCTCATACTGTGCCCAGGGCATACAGACTGCCTACCTCCACACCACCGCGCAAGTATTACACCTCAAAGGGATGGACCTTCAGGCACATGAAAACCAGCCTCCTTTCCCTGGCTCCCAACTAGGCTGTGCTCTGTTTGCAGCTAGACTCTTGCGCCAGGATGCAGTCTGGCAAAGTGGCAATGCTCGTGGGGTTGAGTGTGGAACTCTTTGGAAGCACATCTGGGTAGCTCTGCAAGAAGAAGCTGCTGACAGACTGTTTGCCAATAAAGAAAGTCGCAGAGCCTAATAACAATCAGATGGGGCTCAGGCTTGGCGAGGCTTCTCAGGATGTACCTAGGCGGGTCCGGGCGTGTTTCTCCCCCAGGAACCCAAGACAGTGCAGACCTATGGCTCCTCTACTACCTAAGAGCCAATAATTATCTTTCCCTTCTGCAGGGCCAGGAATTTGGTCTAAGGTATTCAGAAGCGTTACCTCCAGATCTCTTGCCATACAGCTGGCTTCGATTGGGCCACCCCTTGATTAGCATATTAGGGTATACTCTGATGCCCAGAACTCATTGCCATCTCATTATCGCACGTGGTTCTCTTCCCAAGGTGATTCCTAGAAGTGACTTTCAATCTTACTTCTCTGCTCACTGCCTGATACAGGGTCAGAGCAGAGAAGTTACCCTAAAGGTCACATGGAACAGCCTGTTTATTCTTAGATTCAGCATCCTGGTAGCAACCATGCAAACTCACACCACAAAGAGAAAAGTCACAGGAGCCCTTAGAATCACCCAGCCATCTGCAGAACTGGATTGATTAGGTATGCACAGGAAGCCACCCCCAAACCCTTCACAATCCAAGTTTTCAAATGTTAATCATAAACCCTTGGTCAAAACCTTATCTTTGCAGTCAGTAAATAATACAATGAGATTTGGGCAACTCTGGGTGGGAACAGAGGGCCTCAGGTACAACCAGTTCACCTTCCCTCTGTTTCTCCACCTCTTTGCCCAAGGAACACCTAGAAATTTATAGAACTTCTCTGAGCCTTACATGATATTGGGAACATTTCTGTATGAAGGTAATGTCCCTGGCTTTCTATTCAAAAACCATAGGTTCTCATTCTACCTGGTTCCTACTGGTTAAGCAGCCTTGAATTTCACACCCTAAACTTTCCCAAACAACACCTGCCCAGATGCTTAATGTGGGCACAGAATTTGGTGGTCACTTGGTGCCCCACTGTGACATATCATCTTTGCAGAAGCAGAAAGTGTGGGTACAAAATTCCAGCAGGATATTTGTGTGCCACCATAGTTTATAAGAGAAAAAGCAAAATGTTGGGGTGTTTCCTCCAGGTGCACACTCTGCAAGGCCACTGTGAGACATCCTGTCCATGCTGTTGTTAGGGGTGGGAAACCCAATCTGGGAGGCAATCACCACAGACCTCAAACCGCTGTTTGCTGTTTACAAATGTGGGGCATTTGCTGAGATCTAAAATGTTCTTCCTCCAATACATCCTCCCCCGCCCTCCTGATTTTTAAACCCATGTGGATTCCAAGGGAAATTGAATCCATATGTTTCTGGTTCATTTGCACTGAACTCATCAAAATGTAATTTTGCAACATCTAGCTGAAGTCCAGAATGTCTTTAGAAGCCTCATTTTTATGCCTTTTTATAAGGCCCTCTCCCTTGGAGACAGGAAGTTAGCATTGCCAGGAGTGGACAGAATTCCAGCCAAGCAAGAGTTCTGCCTGGGAATCACACAGCAGCCTGATAGAACCTCCTGTGTCAGACCCACCTCCACTTACAGTCTGAGAGTAGGAAGCTACACAGCAGAGTGGTATCACATTTGGGTGGAGCCCAGGGCTTTACACTGGGACTCAGTGTTCTTTCTGATGGTCTACAAATAGAAGAGTCAGCTACCTCCATTTTGGTGATGGGGACTCTGAAGCACAAGGCAGGAAAAAGAGACTCATTGGTGTCAATGACACAGGTGAATCAGACAGGTTCAATCTAGAATGAACAGTCCTAGGGATGGAATGTTCTTTGGACATCTGCGGGATAATGGAGAGAAATAAATGTGGTCCTGACCGGGTTCATTCATTAGCAAACTGTGGGCTCCTGGTAAGTTAATGGTCATTTAAAAGTAAAATTTCCATCAGCTAATAAGGCTCCAGTTACAGGCTGCAGCTTACACACAAACACAAATGCAGGAAGGGAAAGGGATGCTTGCAGGGCCATGGTTGGTGGAAGCAGATAAGTGGGAAATTTGGATTCTGGTCCTGAGTCTGGTGTACTGTGACAGCTTCAAATATATGCTCTAATTAATTAGAATACCTTCTCCAGTTCTGTTCTCAACAATTACTTGAGCAAAGAAAAATAGCATGTCTTCCAAGAGTTTGCAAAGGTTCGCGTGCACTTTGCCTTGCTCAGCTGAGGGTCATGACTTACCGGCTAGCTTGTAAGGCTGAGTGGGAGCACAACATTCAAGCTGGACCAGCACCCTTGATATAGACAACACCATCTACTGGCCCCTCTTGAAGACTTTGGAGGAAGGCAGGAAGTGTTACTAGACTAGGAACATTTACAGTGATAAAGCCAGCCTTACTTGGGCTTTACCATATCCCTACATCTGCAGTGAAGATCTGAATTTAGCCATGTACTGTGTGTGCAGGGTGGTCTACACTCATTAGCTGGGCTAAGGGTTAGAGACTATATGGAACTGTGACCTGAAAATTAACTTGTCTTCCATTAACAGCCAGCCCATCTCTCCCCAAAGCTCATACAGGGTCTGATACTCAGAAGCTTGCTGCATCGAAGGCCCAAACAAACTAGGATTAAACCCATTCAATGATAATAAGCCTCCATGTGGGTAGGCCCCCACAGCCACACTCAGTGGAGACTGCCAAGGTAGGTATTGTTTTCCCTGTAAATGGACAGGTACAACAGAGGGCTCCTCTGTCTTCTCTCTCTCTCTCTCTCTCTCTCTCTCTCTCTCTCTCTCTCTGTTGTCCATGAAGGGAAAGGAAATGACATCCAAGAGGAGGACAGATGCCAACATTATTTTGAATAAAATAGTAATGGGCAAGATTTTGATAGCTATTGTTAATACCTGCACAATTGAATGAAACTCAGACACAGGAGGAACTCAATTTTGGTTTCCATTAATATTGAGTTTGTTAACACGAACGAATGGTTTCTGAAAGGCTCTCCTTGTCCTTTTAATTTGTTCTGATATGACATGGCAGAGATGGCCTCCATTATTAAACTGATTAGCAAGCACCATGAATCTTTCTCGTAGATTTCTTCATTATTGTCTGAAGCCAGACAATGTGTGTAGGTTTTGTAAACGGGAAGGCTGAAGGTAGGAGTGTTGAGGATCAGAGGAAGAACTTTGTTTTAAAAAAAATAATAATAATTTTAAAAAAGCACTAAACAACACATAACATTCATGATAGGTATGTCATAAAATGACATGTGGATTTCTTCAGTATTGCATGGGTCACAAGTGAGAGAATATATTCTTGAGGATTCAGAGACTAAGGAGTGTGTGACACAAACAGGGCAGGATCCCAAGATAGCTAGAGAGCAGACAGAATTCTCCATAGAGCCCCTGGTAGGTCTATATTTAGATTCTTGAATCCTCCCTCTGATAGGGAGCTCATCCCCTCCCTGGGAAGCCATGACTAATTTAGGATGCCCTATTGCCTTGATTTAATAGAACTGAAGCCATTTTCTCTCCAGAATGACAGCAGAAGCATAGCTGTTTGGCATTAAGAAGTCTTTGTTTTCTCATGGTGTGCTTGGAAACCAAAGCCAGACAAAAAGGAGAGGGAAGAATAAGATGCAGCTTAAGCATCTTTCAGGCCCAAAGCTATTTCACATGCAAAGAAACACATCAGCTAAATAAGACCAAAATCACCATTAAAAGATAAACAATAGACTCTAGGAAAGGTCAAAGGTCAATGACTAGTTCCAAGGTTAGTAGAACTGGTAAGGATGAAGCATGGATACCACTGGGTCCTGGGAGTCACTGAAGTCAAGTGTGGTGTCTCACACTTTTGTGACAGTGGCCAGCCTGCTCTACACAACCATATGACTCCAGACCAGCAACATAGTGAACTCCAGTCTCAACTATATTCAAAGTGTCTGAGACACCATTGTCCCAACACCTGGTAAACTATTTGGCCACTATCATAAAATCACTACAGTCACTGATGGCACCTTACCCTCTATTTGCAGGAGCCCATCTCATTCTCTACAAGCCATTTTCTGTCAGGGTCAGTCATGTTCTTTGAACTCCTGGGTCTGTGTTAGTTTAGTGTTGTATCTTTCTTCAAGAAAAGAATTCAAGAGCCTGGGCCTCGTGGAGGAGTGAAGAGCCTACAACCTTGAAAAACATAGTTTTACCCTTCATCTTTTCTCCCTGCTCATCCCCATTGTCAGACCTCCTCTGTGCTTCCCCAGTGACTTCTTCCAAGGCTTACCATGTAATTTCTGAGTTTACTCTGGTTCTAGTCCAAGGTAATGAAAGATATTCAATTCAGGAAGACATAACTACAAAGATAATTTGTTAATGTATGCAAATGGAATCTTATACATATATATATTTATATGTATGAATAGATGGCTTCTGGCATGACCAAATTCAGAGACTCAAACATCTTTTATATTCTAGATGTCCCAGTCTCCTTGGCTCCAGGTCCTCTATTGTTGGCTGTGTTCTCCAGAATCTCTTCTCTAAAGATGGCAAGATGGCCATCAAGAGCATTAGGCTGTCATTTGCCAGCTTAGTGAATGCAGCAGAGCAATAAAGCTCCCCTTTCCTGAGCATTTCAAAATAAAAGTCTCTGTTGGTATAGGGCTGGGTGGTGTGATCATAATTTTTGAGTGGTTCTCACATCTACTCTCAAACTGGCTCTTAACACAACTTGAAAGCACAGGATTGAGCTCATGAGAGGAGTGTTAAGGCTGATGTAGACAGAAAAGAACAATTTGCTGGATGCCTTAAAATAGGAGCTGTCTCCAAAGACGAAGAGTACATGGGAAAAGAAATGGACAAGAAATTAAAAAGAAGACAATTGGAGGTCAAGGAAAAGGAGGCTACAAAAGAGGAGCCGAAAGGTTAAATAAGATCAAAGTCTGTTATATGCATGTATGGAAATGTCACTATATAACCCCTTTGTAGAGTTAATATGTGCTAATAAATTATTGACTACAATCCTACCCTCCGGTTTATAAATCTGTATGCGCATCAAGTAGAACACAGTAGACCTCCACCCAACTTACATGTTACAACATTCTACCATCTGCTTTCCTATGGTTTCTTCTTTTACTGACTTTTTCAAAGAAGGCATCCTCTGCCAATTATAGGATGGAAGAGTTTTAGCAGTCAAGTAAGGTATAATTGCAACTTTTCATAAATAAACACAAGAAGTCCTGAGAAGGGGCCAATATAGACACAGGACTTTAGTCCAAGAAAGAAAGACTATCCAGGCTCTCTGACTTCCATTTCAAATGTCTGGCCATCATAACTCACTGGGACAAGATCTGAGGCAGCTCACAGGGTCTGTAGTTTAGTCTCTCTCTCCCCTCCCCCCTCTCTCTCATACACAACACACACACACTCACTGCACACGGAGTCACACTCATAGTCATACATGTAATCATGAAAATTAAAAATGCCCAATCTAAAAAGCAGAGAGAAAGAAAGGTATAAAAGCTTGAGAGACTTTTGAAGATGGACCAAAAGATCAAATATGTAATTAACCTATACATTTAAGCAACTCTGAAAAACAAAAACTCAAATGGTAAACCTAAAGAAAACTGTACCCAGAGGCATCATATCAAAACACTGAACATAGAAAAAAAAATAGTTAAATTGTCCAGAGAGAGTTTGGGTGTGATTATGTAGACCTGTAATCTCAGCACTTGGAGGCTGGAGGAAGGAGGATAAGGAGGTCAAGCTCATCTTCAGCTATATGGGCTAGCCTTGGAATACATAAGACCCTGTATCAAAAAAAAAATATGAAAACTGATATATTAGCCACAGAGTAAACAATTACTTGCGTAAAGATTATCAAAGATCATGGTGATCTCAGAAAAGTAAGAGTATACAGTTAAAATATAAAAATATAGATTTAATTCTACATCCAGTAAAAAGAATGTAATAAAAATGAAAAATTCTCAGGGTAAGGAAATGTAAAAGAATTGCAATCGTTCTTACCTACTCTTTTGACACTTTTTTTATTTAAAAGTTTGTTTTACATACCACCCACAGTTCCCCCTCCCTACCCTACTCCTACTCACTCCCCAGCCCCGATTTCCCCCAACCCCACCCCACCCCCATTCGCTCCTCAAAGAGGATAAGGTCTCTCATGGGGAGTCAGCAAATCTGGGATATCAGATTGAGGCAGGACCTAGCCCCTCCTCCTTTATCAAGGCTGAGCAAGATATCCCTCTATAGGGAATGGGCTCCAAAAAGCCAGTTCATGTATGAGGGATAAATCCAGGTTCTGCTGCCAGAAAAATAAATATTTTATTTAAATCATGGTTATAGGAGTTATCTTGACTTGATTATTCTATCATGTATTCCTACTGAAAAATCACACCATGTACACATTATATACAATGCATAGACTTTCAATTAAAAGTCTTCAAAAATGCAGTTTTGTTTTTAAAAAAAAAACCTTAGACATAGACATGTTTACTTTGTGTGCATGTGTCGTGCGCCACCTCGTCCTGCAAGGAACACGCAACACCAGATCCTTCTCTCTGCACTTTATTCGGGCCTTTCAGATATCTTCTTGTCTTTCACTCACTCGCTCATTCTCTCACTCACTCAGATGAACAACCATTCTCTCACGAACGACTTGGGGGGGGGGAGCCTGCTCTTAGCTAAATACCCTCAGGGCTTCCAATCCAAGATAGCCACGTGGGCATCACCGATAGGCTCAGATTCATGGAAGCAAGCCAGATTCTTGGCCTTAGCCAAATATGGAGTTGCTTACCAGGGAGAGCGCTCAAGGCCAACGCCATCTTAAGGTGTGGCTGTATGCAGCTCCCTACATGCATGAGGATTTGTTTGCTTACATGCATGTTTGTGTACCATGTACGTGCAGTACCACAGAAGCCAGAAGAAGGTCATGGCTCCCAAGAAACAGGAGTTACAGATGGCTGTGGGTTCTGAGAATCAAACATGGGTCTTCTACAAGAGCAGCCAGGGCTCTTAACCACTGAGCCATCTATCCAGCCCTGGAATAGAACTTACCAAAGGGAACAGACATTAAAACATCGATGCAAACTTGGAGTGAAAATACCAGAAGGCAAATAGAGAGAGTCTAACTAAAACCTTTGGGCTCTGCAATTGTACAGATCAGTGACAAATGACAAATATCTGATCCATGAGAAATGAAGCAAGATAAACACCTAAACTATGCCAAAACATATTCTACCAAAGATGAAGAAAACCAACGGCAATTGGAAAACCCAAAAAAGAAATCAAAGAGGAGGAAGACCTGGGCTGCAGGGGACAGTGGTTAGGAAGGACACAGACACTCTTGACACAGGAAGCAAAGGAAGACTTTGGGGAAATATTTTAAATGTTAAAAGAAAATAGCTGCCTGCTTGGACTCTATGTCCTGTGAAGTTATTATTCATAAATGAAAGACGTAAAAGAACCTTTAGAAATAGAAACCGAGGGAGTGTATCTCCACTGGGTCTACCTTGTACAGAATATTAAAAGTTTCTTAAGAAGAAAAAAATAGAACAGGTTAGAATTTCATGTCTACAAAAAGAACAAAAGGTGTTTTTAAGAAGGAGGAAATGAAGGCAAAATAAGATAGGTTCATTTTCTAATTCTCCCCTCGATTTAACAAATAAAACTTGGTTGAAAATAATGAGAGTAGCAACCCAGTGATTATAGCTAATGGTTTAGGAAGATAAATGATAACAAGAGGCAGGAGGAAAAATTAGAATATCCTGCTGTCAGATACACTAACTATGAAATAGTAGTGTTATTGCATATTGAAGTTGAGGAGCTAGAGAGATGGCTTTGTAGTTAAGAGCACTGGCTGCTTTTGCAGAGGACATGGTTTGATTTCCAGCACCCACATAGCAACTCAAAGCTGCTATCAATCCAGTTCCAGGGCATGTGATACACTTTTCTGGCCTCTGCATGTACTGCACACACACAGTACACAGACATTCATGCAGACAAACACACATAAAAGATAAAGAAATCTATAAGATAAAGAGTAAAAGACCTATAGAAAGATATATCATTCTAACAGAGCAAGATACATCATGCTAACACTAATCACAAGAAAGTTGGAGTAACCTATAAAGCTCAGGCAAAGCTGACTTCAAAGCAAAGAAAATTGCCAGACATGATAAGAAATATACCTGGAGACAGAGTGGTCATTTTCTAAGAATGGATAACCATCCTTAATGGATATGTGCTCCCAACCAAAATTTAAAGTACTTAAGGCCAAAAATAATAAAATTGCAAGAGAAAGAGACAAATGCACTATCATCTTTGGAAAGTTCAACACCCTCTACCAGTGACTGACAGATTCAGCAGGCAGAAAATCATAAGGACATGGTTGAATTGACAGTACCATCAGTCAGCGAGATCTAATTGACTTTTTCAGATTCAGTCAACAACGACAGAATGCACATTCTTTCAGACTTCCAAGGAACATTCGTCACAATGGAACACATCCAGGCAATCAGCACACCTTGAAATACCCAAACAGTACAAATCACAGAAAACATGTTCTAGACTTACGAAGGAATGAGAGTGGATGTCAGTGGTGTAAATATAACCGAAAAATACCAAAGTGTTTAGAGATTCAAAAAGTCTCAGGAGAAATTTTAAAATACTTTAAAGGAAAGAGAAACAGGGTCTATTCAATGTAAATAACACAGTGAAATCAGCAACTAGAAGACAAAAAGTAGCATTAACTATTTATGTGTGTAGATACCTGCTTGTGTGTGTTTGAGTGTGTGTGTGCAATGCCTATGGAGTCTGGAAGAGGGTACCAGACCCTGAAACTAGAGTTATCCCTGTCTGTGAGCCATGGTGTGGCTGCTGGGAATTAAAAATGACCATCACCATTGAACCCAAGGACATTAAAAGAATAATAATTATTACAAACAGTTAAAGGTCCATAGTTTGATAACACAAAAAATTGATTAATTTCACTAAACATGGTGGCATAAACCTATAATCTAAGCACTTGTGATGCTGACATGGAAGCATCATGTGTTTGAGGCCAGCCTGGGTCTCACAATTAAACCTTGTCTAGTAACATGCTTAATATACAAAGGACTCAAAAATACAAAGGAAACAATAGAGTATTTTTTAAAGCTACAGATATGAATAGAGAGACCTCAAAGAAATTAAAATGACTAAGAAGTATTTTTAAAATTATTTACTGTCCTTAGTAACTAGGTAAATACAAACTAAAACTACTTAGAGATTTTACCTTACCTCTATCAGAATGGCTAAAGTCAAGGAGACAGTTTGCAGTAAACTCTGACGAGGGTGTGGACCATGAGAGGAACACTCGCTTAATGTCGACAGGATTGCAAACTAACGCAGCCAGTCTGGAAGTCAAAATGAAGAAATCTAAAAGAACTAAATGTAGATCTACCATATGATCCAGCCATGGCTCTTGGTATATGTCCAAGGGACTGGACATTCTATTCCACAGACACCTGATCATTCACATTCATTGCTGCTCTATCAGCAATAGCTTGGAAATAGTAACAATCTAAATGTCCTTCAACTGACAACACGATAACAAAAATGCGGTACATATACACTATGGAATACTAATCAGCTATAAAGAAAAATGAAATCATGAACTTTGCAGGGAAATGAATGGACCTAGACAAGATATATTGACTGAGGATTAGTAGACCCAGAAACACAAATGTCACTCATCCACCTTATCTGTGGATCTGGGCTCTGAATCTACAATTGTGAATATAAAACCTGGAATAACTTCAGAAACCAGGAAAGCAGGAAGGGACTATGTTGGGATAGGAATATAGGGATGAAGGAGAACAGGACCCAGGTGCTATGAAAGGGGAAAAGGGAGTGTCTTAGGGTTTCTATTGCTGTGAACAGACACCATGACAGACCAACTATTATAAAGAAAAGCATTTAACTGGGGTGCCTTAGAGTTCAGAGGTTCAGTCCATTATCTTCATGGTGGGACATGGCTGCAGGCAGGCAGACATGGTGCTGGAAAGGTAGCTGATAGTTCTTACATCTTGACTCACAGGCAACAGGAAGTAGTCTGAGACACTGGGTGGTACCTTGAGCATATATGAGACCACAAAGCCCATCTCCACAGTGACACACTTCCTCCAACAAGGTCATTCTTACTCTAATAAAGCCACACCTTCTAATATTGTCTCTCCCTTTGGCGGGGCATTTTCTTTCAAACCAACACAGAAGGGTGACTGAGGAAGAGGAAGGGTGGTAAAAGAGAGGGAAAAATAAGGGGAGGAAACATCACCAAGGCTTTTAAAGAAACCACAAGGAAGCATCTTATTTTATGCTTACTTAAAAATACACATGTACGTGTGTGTATATATACATACATAATTGGAATGAAGTTCTGCCAAAGAAATTTATTTTACTATTTTCTTGAAATCCCACCTATTAAATCTTACACAGAGGAAAAGAAATGTATTAATAGACATATATTTATTTACAGAGAGTGAATCAATATAACTTCCAATAAATAGCTACCAGGTTAAGGTGGTCTTCCTGGTAAATTCTACAATATACTGAAAGAAGAAATGATATGCAGTTCTAGAAGGTGGAAGTTACCCCACATTCTGCAGGCTATAGTTATCTTCCAACCAGAATCTAACAAGGAAGTAAAAATCAAAAATAAAACACATACATCCTGTACCCAAGGAAGTGAGGCAGGAAGATGCCAAGCTCAAAGCCAACCTCAGGATACATAGTGAGACCTTCTAAAAAATTAAAAAGAAAGATAAATTATGGAGTTTTATCTCTCATGGATGCAGAAACAAAAAAATCCACACACACAAAAAAATACTAGCAGATCAGAGACCTAAACATAAAGTGTCCAGAGAGAGCAGAGAAGAGCTGTAGACATGCCTCCTCTGGGGGTCGGGAGCCTGTCTGAAAGGAGTTTACATACAATATTCCAGAAAAAAAAAGAAAAGACTGAAATTCTCGTAAAGGTCAGGTTGCCTTGGCTTAGGCTTGGTACAGTGAAAGGGTCAATGGGCAGTGGCTCTACTTTGCATTGCACAATGATGTAATAATAGAAGGTAACACATGATACCACAGATGTGGCAAATCCCACCAACATTTGCAACCCGAGGAATGAAGTCTGATGGAAAATGCCTGTACTGAATAACAACTGGTGCTTTCAACAATGGTTTTTCTGTTGAACAGTCACACCATGAAGATGTGCAGAGGAAACAGAATAGGCAGGGACACCACATTCCTTTCAACTTTGTGTAATCCTCAGACACATTCGAAGACCTACAAAGGATTGCATGCCTCTGAGCTGGAGAGCTGGCTCAGTGGTTAAAAGCGCTGGTCACTGTGGCAGAGGACCTGGGTTTAGTTCTCAGCACCCTGGTGGTGGACCAGTGCCAATTTCAACAGATCAAATGCCCACGTTTTACCTCCATGAGCTTCTTCACACGTGGAGCAGCACATACTCAGACATGCATACACTCATAAAAATAAATAAACAAGTCTTCATTAATAAAATAAAAGAATAAAAAAGCCAGGCTTGGTGGCGTATGTCTTTTAATGTATTGGGGAAACAGAGGCAGCAGAGCTGAGTCAAGGCTGGATTGGTCTATACTGTTCCAGTGCAGGGAGCTGCATGCAGACGTGCCTTAAAGATGACACCGGCTTCTGCCCTCCACCTTCCACATGGTGAGTGTTCTCAGTGACATACAATTCCATATATGGCTAGGCTGAGGATCTGGCTTGCTTCTGTGTACCTGGACCTATAGGTAGTGCCCACGTGGTCCCCTAGGGTTGGCTGCCCAGAGGCTATCTAGGCTGCGGGTGGGTTTCCCTGGGGTCGTCAGTCAGTCAGACGTTATAGTCAGAAGTCAGAAGTCAGAAATCAAGGTTCCTGAATAAACTGCTGAAGAAAGAGCTGGGTGTCGCGTCTTCCTTGCTGGTCGAGGTGGCTCGTGACATTCCAGGACTGCCAGAGCTAAAGCTGCCTGAAGGCAGCATAGGAGTCTTCAGCATCCTACCAGGCAGGCCTCTTTGATGGCTGACTTTGGACTTTAAAAAAATGGAGACCAAAAGACAAACCAAAACACAAAGCTTCCAGTGGCACCACTATGAATACTAAATATGGTGGCTGCTTCCTAAGAGTGATTATCAAAGAATAGGTTTTAAAAAGAAGCTTGTGCAGATGTTCTTATAGAAGACTTTGTAATAATGGGGGGGTATGCTTGGTATGTGTTTACGTGTGTGCTTGTGTGTGTGTGTGTGTGTGTGTGTGTGTATTTACCTTTTAAGTGAAATTAAAATGATTTTCCAACTTACAGAGATTAAAAAAAAAGGATGACCCAGGAATGGTAACTTCCTTTCAGCCACATATGATTCTGGATGCAAACTTTAAATAGTTGGGACACCCAGAGTTGTTTAAAAACAATGGATAAAATCCAAAGTAAATGTTAATACTGAGGGAGAACAAAGACATAAAAGACACAGGACCACAGCTGGATGCCACACCCAGGGCCACCTGTGCATGCTGCAACTGGGTGTGAAAGATCCAGTGCCCAGGACTCAAAGGTCACTCAGGTAACCCAAAGAAAGTTTAGCAGGGGTCCACTCTTAACCCCATAACTCTTTCTTCTTATTTCTCTCCTCTTTCTCATTTGCAAGACAAATAATTTTAAGATGTAATTAAAATTATTTTACAATCTTTTAATCACTAGCAATTGCATATAATTATTTTACCTCCACTCTGGTGCCAAGAACTGCTGTGAATTACTTGGTTTCTCAAAGCACAGAGAGAAAACGCTTCACTTCTGCATTAATTAAGGATTTTCCTCCCTCTATTCCTGTCCATTAGCCTCCACCATGCTATGGCTGTGAATGGTCATTACAACAGGCAGAAATAGGAACATAAATTTTCTGCTAATGAAAATGTCAGTTGGAGATGCTGTCTGTCTAAGAAGGTTCTGATATGCACTGAGCATTTTTTTTTCTTTTTCTATTCTGTCTTATACCTTTTTGCCAGTCTCTCAGAGACCCGCCTGGAAGGGCAATCCTCTTTTATTTATAGATGTTAGTGCACACCCTTTACAATATATTAAAGACTGCACTCAGGTCTCTATTACATATTCCATTGATTTTTAAAATCGCACCCTCTCTTATCAGACCTTACAGGGTCTCAGCCTGGGAAACCTTCTGACCTTCTCCCCACTGTCAGAGGCCAATGAACTTGATATTGGGGCTGAACGCATCAGGTCATGACAATCTATCCGTCAGTCAATGGGTACTGTGTACCCAGCATGCTCTAGCTGCTCAGTGCAGAGAGTTCACTTGCTCCCAGTTTTCATACCTTGTTCAGAAACACATTTGCTCTACCTTGTGCTGGAGTGAGTTTGCCCTGGGAATCTCCAGTATAGCTATGGTCTATCTGTTGTCTGTGTTAATTGGGGACCTAGGAAGTCCTTGTACCCACACAGCAAGGTGAGACAAGATATTTCTTCATGCTTGTAACTCTAGAAGAAACTACAATATAGCTTTTCCTATAAATGAACCAAAGACCATAAGATTCCTCACTTTGGAAAACACCAAATGACTTGTAGGAAGAAAATGGAGTGATGTAAATACTGTTTTGTTTGGTTGTTTGTTTGTTTGATTGATTAATTGATTGACTATTTTTTGCAGCATTGGGAATTGAACCCAAGACTTTGTGTGTGCAAGGAAGCTGCTATAGCACTGAGTTATATTCTTCAAGCCTATTTTATTTTTATTTTTAAATAAGATTTCCATAAATTGCTTAGGCTGGCCTTGATATCTCTCTCTCTCTCTCTCTGTCTCTCTCTGTGTCTGTCTGTCTGTCTATCTGCCTGTCTCTCTCTGTCTGTCTCTCTCTGTCTCTGTCTCTCTCTGTCTCTGTCTCTCTCTCTCTCTCTTCCCCCCTTTCCCAGGTAGGCCTTTCAACTTACAACATTCCTGCCTCAGTTTCCCACATATCTGGGACTTCAGGCTTTCACTATCACTATTTAGGTAGGTCACTAGCTTCGAAAGGTCTTTAAATTATTAAGTACTTTGGAAAGTGAGTGTATAAATGTATACCCTATGGCTACCTGGGTACAGGCTTGCCACAGGTCTCTTTTCCCTATGTGGAGTACTCAAGATGTCTGCAGCCTCTGAATCTAGAGTCACTGGAGCTGGTCCACCGCAAATCATGGCTAGCATTCAGTACACACTCAGTAAAGCCTGCTAGCAAAAAGTGGGGTTCAGAGACACACTCAGTACTCATTAGTCATTCTCTACCACAATTGAGTTGGCTGGTCCGGCTGTCAAAAGAATTCCAAAAATATCTATTCTCCAGAAAACTTCCAGACAGGTTGTGTTAAATGACTATTTTAGAAATAATATTTTAGCACATTGAAATGACTATTACAAAGCCACCATTTGGATTCAGTTCAACTAAGTATGAATGGCCAAAATCAATTTCTAATATCAGGAGTTCTTCAGTTCCAGTAACAACTACTAATCACTGATATTTGACTCCATTTATCTGTGTATATATATGTGCATACATCCGTGTGTGTGTGTGTGTGTGTGTGTGTGTGTGTGTGTGTGTGTGTGCAAGTTGAGGCCTGAGTTGATATCAAGATATCTTCCTCACTGGCTTTTTAACCTGTCTTTTGAGATAGAAGCTCTCACTGAGATTAGGGCCTGCCATTTTGGCTAGATAGGTTGGACAGTGAACAGCTAAGATCCACCTATCTCTATCCTCCTACACAGAAGTTTCAGGTGCACACAATCATGTCCAGCTTTTAAGAATTTTTTGCCAAATTTAGGTGCTCATATTCACATAGCAGGTGCTTTACACTTAATACACTGGTCCTCATGCACACACAGCAGGTGCTTTACACACTTTATACGCTGGTCCTCATTTCTTATGTTATACAGGAAGAAGTGTAGACTATTACAGAGCATTCTCTGCAGACAACCCAGGCATAATGAGGATGTGTAATAACCATCAAGACCTTTCTTCATATTTAAGGGACATTTAAACCCTCCCTCTATCAGCTGTTACCTACAATGCTTGAGGGATAAACGAACCAGAGGGTACAAGGAAAAAGAAAGCTTCATGCAAGGGTGCATAGAATGAGAAAAATTAAAGCCAAAGACAGGGACAAAGGATGTGCCAGGTAGTAGCCAGGATACTCATGAGAGTTGTTCTGTCAGTGACGTCTTGCTTTTTTATACTTAAAGGAAAACTTTGGAAATACACATTGTTTGGGGCTTAAAATCACAACAACATTCAAATGACATGTAATTCTGTACAATACAAGTAGAAGAGAACCACTCTTGCCACTGAAATAAGTAACCTCAAACCAAGAGCAATTGAAAAAATGCTATCAAGAGTCTCCCAAAGCATGTTTTTGCAGGCCTTGATCTACGCTATGTACCAAGCCAGTCACTGAAAACTGAGCAAGATGACAAACGCACTGAGGATACATGGAGCCATCAGAAGAGCAATAGTCAAATGATGGAAGAGGTGAGGAAGAGGAGGCTTTGGTGTTGCAAAACAGACAGTTCTCATACCCCAAGTTACTGGGCTGCATAAGAAGTAGGACTTAGAACTCTCTTAAAAGGATTCTTGCCTTCAAGAAAATGTTGACCATGAAGTCAAGGGGGGGGGGAGGGCTGGTAAAGTGCTTGGTGCACAAGCATAAAGTCTTGAGTTCAAATCCCACACCAGTGTAAAAAAGATTGGCATGGACATATATGTCTCTAATTCTAGTGCTAAAAGCCTAAGACATTGCTGGCTGCCAGCCAAACTCTAGATTATCTATGGCCAGCCTAGCCAAAATAGTGAGTTCCAAGTATAGTGAGAGACCCTTTCTCAAGGGAATGAAGCAGAGGGCCATAGAGGAAGACTCAGGATACCTTTCTCTGGCCTCTACATGTGCACACATGGGTGCACACCTATCAGCACATTCAAAAAAAAAGAAATTTTTAAAAAAGGGAGAGAGAAAAGTAAAGAAAGGAAGGAAAGGAGAGAGAGAGAGAGAGAGAGAGAGAGAGAGAGAGAGAGAGAGAGAGGACAAAAGAAAGAGAGAAATAGAAAATAATTCTGGCCAATAGTGAGCTACACTCAGGAGGTGGGGATGCCATCAGGATATAACTTTCCCAGACTTCAAAGAGCTTCTTATGGAGGTTTCCTAGGACTGTCACTAGAAGCCTCTGTCAAAGATTATACCCTGATGTTCAGACTTTCCTCCCTGCCATCAGGACCACACAGGGCCCAGTCATGACACCTTGGCAGAAGTGGCTGCTCCAGCTTCTTCCCTGGAGGCAAGCACTCAGCACCACAGATTCAAAAAAAGAAGAATCCTAACTAAAACACCAGCTACCATTACAGATTACGTGTGCCAAACACCATGCTGTGCTTTAAATATAATGTGTCATGTAACAATCAACTCCAAGGCTCATTCCTCATCTTCCAGAAGCCAAGACTGGGAATACAAGAGTCAGTGGAAGGCCGGGGTAAGAGCCTTCCTCTGACCTGGGAAGCCTGTCTCCCTAACCCCAGCCTTCAGCTTTCAAGAACAGCGTTGCCCCTTCAGGAAGACTCCTGTCCTTCATGCCCACTGTTTGTCAATACTGTTATTTAAAGGGACACAACCCAATTTATTCCAGTATCAATTCTCTATATCATTTACCTCAGCACCGATTGTATCATTCACGAATTAGCATTAGGCAGCAATTTTCGGATCCCCACGTAAAACTATTTAGCAATCTAGCCAAGAAAAAGGAAGATGCGAAGCGAAAGCTGGGGTGTCGAACCTAATTCTCTTCCTTATCTTCTTGTTACATATTGACATATTTGAGGCCATTCAAAAGCATCCAACTTGTCTTGCCAGAGTGCAAATCAAGAGTATCGACAGGGAAGGCTATTTAACAGGTTTATTTAAATGTTGGAGCCCTATCTCAGTGGGATCTGCTGCTCTAACTGGCTTCTTCTGCAGAATGGTCAACTTTTGTTTGGAGAAAATAAAGATGCTTCTGGTTTATTCTGTGGGCCATACATGGGTATTATGGGATGCCTGCTCTGGTGCATGCAGACATCTTCTTTGAGATTACTTCATACCTCATTCTAACAGTCTAGACTTGAACACAGCTCCATGCCAGATGCCAGCTATATACTGCTAAGAGTCTGCCACGACTACATTGCTAGGATGAAATGAGCTGGTGCATGGTGGTAAATGCGTTTAATCAAAGCATCCTTGTGGCAGAGGCAGGTAATCTGAGTGTAAGCCCAATTTAGTCTGGACCAGCCAGGGTCATAAAATGAGGTCTTATCTTCAATAAGTATGTGGAGATGATACAAGCCATTAAGCCTCTTCTGACCTTCTCACCATCCGTCACTCATCCTGAATCATCCATCACCATGTTTTCTTCCTCACCATTCCATGGGTGTTGTGGCCAATGCACACTGTCATAGGACTGAGCCATGCATACTTCAGTGAACTAAAGGCATAGGCTAATCCCCCAAATTCACATATTAAAAACTTACTAATGCTTGATCTCCCTGTGTGATATTACAAGGTAGGATCTTTGGTATATAATTAAAACATGCTGTGGTGTGGGGTAGATCCCTTGTGGGGCAGTGTCCTTGTCCTTGGAAGAGGTACTGAGAACTTGATCAGCCTTTCCCCCATGCTAGAAAACAAGAAGGTGGTCATCTGTACATTAAGAAGCTAAACCTCATAAGACATAGAGTCTTCTGACACTATGATCTTGGGCTTTTCAGTCTCCAGAATTGTTATTCTAAGTGGCTTAATTTGTGGCATCCTGTTAAAGTGGCTGAATGAACTAAGAGAAGAATTGGTACTGAGGATTTGAGTGATAGTAGAGTAAATGCAGCCATGTATCATTAAATGAGAGGAATGTGTTCTGAGCAATGGGTCACTCCATGATTTTATAGTTGTATGGACATCACAAAGTATACTTACACAAAGTAAGATGGTTGTGGCATCACTGACCAACATTATCCAATAGAACCTGACCTTAAATACAGTCCATCAGGCTGTTAATAGACTGTCACTCAGTACACATCTGTCACTGAAATTATTCGAGCAACTCCAGAACTAGGGAATGAAGAGATGCTGCATGGATGAGTGTAGGTGTATAGAATAGACAAAGTCTGAACTATACCAGTGGACCATTATGGGTGATCTGAAGAAAGGCTGAGAAGAAAAACCTGAGAGATCTAGATGAAGCTCCAGCCTGTTTAGAAAATATCTAGGTACAACTGAATAGAATTGCTGAGAAATACCTATGGTAAAGGCTGTGCCTGGGAGATATGGAATAGAAACTTCTCTCTTGCTATGACCCAGTGTCTAACAAAAAGCAGCTCAAGGGATGAAGAGACTGTGCACAGCACATGAGCAATGAGGACCTAGATAAATCCACCTAGACGGCAAAGGTCATGCTATGCAAGGAGCCTGGGCTTTGTAAAAATAGAGAAGTCCCAACAGAGACTGGCTGCTGGGGCAGGATCATCACCAGAGTCCTCGGTGTAGCAGTGCCCAGCAGAGCAATGGCAGTGGGAATTAGTAACATAATCTTAGACCAGCAGAGTTGTTAGCTTTGATATCAGCCTAGGAGACAAACAAGTGCACAAGTCCAGGTACAGAATGGCAGAGGTGGGATTATAACTCCCTAGAGGGTCCAAATGACAGAGCATCAAGTCACAACAGATTATTTTCAAGTCAAGGATACATGCTATTGATCATGCTGGGTTTCAGAGTTTACTTAACATAGGGTTATATTAGTTAATCTTCTGTTACTATGATAAAACACCATGACCAGAGCAACATTTAGAAGGAAGGGTTTATTTGAGCTTATAGTTCCAGAGGGTTGAGTTCATCACCATCATCAAAGAGAAGAGGCAGGCATAGTGGCTAAAGCAGAGCCTAGAGATGTCACATCCTAAACCGTAAGCATGAAGCAGTTAGAGTGAATAGAAATGTGACTTCAGGAAGTCTCCCTCAGTGACACACTCCCCCCAACAAGACCACATGTCCCATGCTTCCCCATGCAGCACTACCCTCTGAGGACCAAACATTCAAACGCCAGAGACTATAGGAGATATCCGTCATTCATGCCATCGTATCACTCTTTTCCCTGTTCTTGCTTTGGGGTTTTGGAATGGAGCTGTCTATCCTCTGCTTGTCCCATCACGGTATTCTGAAAACATACCATGTTGGTTTCACAAGTTCTGAAGAGCAGTTCCCTTTGGATGAATCATTCTCTCAGTCTGAGACACATCTCATACAGAGAGATGATATTTAGATGAGACTTTGGATTCAGATGTTAAAGTCATTGCTAGAATAAACTAAGATCTTTGGGGGCTGTTAGGATGTACTGATTGTATTTTGAAGCCAAGAAGAAGATAGATTTTGAAAAGCCAGGAGTGAAATGATATGGATAGAAAGTTTATGTTCCTGACAATGGTGAAATTTACCTGTATGATAGTTTAACAAGGTAAAAATGTTCATATATTGAAGCTTCATTCCCAACCATTATGATACGATAATGAGGTAGAACTTTTGAAAGGCTTTCATTGAACTTAAGAAAACAAACACTGTTTAGTGTTTTTATTACTGTGAAGAGGCAACATGACCATAGCAACTCTTACAAAGAAAAACTTGGGGCAGGCTCGCAGTTCAGCAATTTAGTCTATTATCATTATGGCAGGAAACAAGGGGACATAGAGGCAAGACATGGTGCTGGAGAAGGAGTTGAGAGTCCTACATCTTGATCTGCATGCAGCAGAAAAGGGGGAACTGTGTATCACACTTGGTATAACTTGGGCATGTATGATCTCAAAGCTCATCTCCAAAGTGACACATTTCCTCCCACAAGGCCACATCTTCTAGTAGTGCCATCTCTATGAGCCAATCAGTCAAACATATGAGTGTATAGGTCCATTCCCATTCATACCACCACAAACACCAAAAAGCATCTTCATCTCCTCCAACCCATGAAGTCTAGTGAGAAGACATTCCACTATGTGTATTTTACCCCTTGGTGATTCCCTGACTCTTTCCTAAATGAATTGTTGACCTCCACAGAAAAGAACACCCAACTGTGTTGAAGGCTGTTGGGCTCAGGGGTCTGAATCTATAATGATATTCAGGAGACTGAGGTGTTTTCAGAGCCTTCCAGTATTGTAGTACAAGGAAATTATGTTGGTCAGTTTCTCATCATAGTTAATATCTGACATAAGTAACTCAAGAGATAAAGATTCATTTGTCTCATGGCATCAGATGCTTTAACACATCACGATGGTACCTAGAAAGCAGAGACAGAGAATGCCCCATTATTCCAATGTGGTTTCCAGCCTGTGGGATGGTGCTATCCACATTCAGAGTGCATCTCCTCAACCTGATCATTTCAGGAAAGGCCCTCACAAAACTATTCAAAGGCGTGCTATATTAATCTCTTAGGTGTCTCTCATCCAATCAAGTTGACCATCAGACTTAACCATTACCAAATCTGTCTAATCAGTGGAATTCTTTCCAATGTCTGTTCCCATTGGATTAATAGACATCATAGTTGTGTCTTTTCATTCTTTTGGTTGATGTTGGTGTAGTTGTATTAGGAAACAGAATCCCCTGATTGAATATCCTCCAACAACAATCGGTATAAAAGCAAACAAAAGCACTGTTTTCTAGTGAGATGGTTGAAAGTCATCTTCCTTTTAAGGATCCAGAAAGTTCAAGGGTGGCAGTTTGTATCCTATCTTCCATTTCAGTCCTAGTTACTAAAAAGAGCAGACCCTCAACGGAGAAGTAGGCTTCTCACATTTAGCCAAGCAGTCACCCCAATTGCAGCTCTCCTCAAATGAGCTCTTTCCCAGAGCAGATAAATATGTCCTCAAGAATATAGCATGCAGCCTCTGATTTCATGACGGCATTTTTATCATAACCAGAAAGCTTTTCTGTCTCTGATAAAAAAAAAAAAACCATTCTGGGATGAAGAGCTGCAGACACTGACAGGTTTCCCCAAGAGCTGTGTCAACATTCCTTCCCTCTGTTATAACACAGTCAAAGTGATCTGAATCATCCAAGCATCTCACTGAACACCCCACTGATCCCCTGTATCAACAGCACCAGCTTAGCAAGACTCAAGCAACAAGAAGGGGTGAGAAAATGAAGACTAGCAAGTCAGGGGGACTGTGGGATGTGTCTCTCCTAAGTCCAAATGGTGGAAACCTAACTTCCATGAGACAGTGTTATGAGCTGGTATCACAGAGGGCACTAGGCTTAGATTAAATCATGGGAATAGAGTTCCCATGGCAACATTGGTACCCTTATCAAGCAAGAGATTACCACACATCTGCACATCTTTTGGGCTCTCACTTTCTTATGCTCACTCTCTTCACCAAATGAAGAGACACGAAGAACACATTCATTTAGCAAATCTTGTCAAGAACCAAACCAGTCATGACCTTGATCTTCAGCCTTTATAATTATGAAAGATTATTTTCTGCTGTCTGTGCATTCATTCCATGTACATACATTATAGCATCCCAAACTGATGAGGACAGGGGAATTGGTAAAACACATATATTCCCAAGGTTAGATAGTCTTTCAAAGATTCAAGGATTTGTTGAATCCATAGCATATATTCCATGTTAAATATACAGGGTATTCTTCCACAGTAAAAGATAAATGGTTGCCTCCCGTCATGAAGAAGATGAAGCACAACCTGGTTCTAGAATGTTTGGACTCTACATCTGAAAACACTCCTCTTTGCCAGTTTACCAGGAAGTGTGAAAATATGCTAAGATCAAACAGGGCTCCAAAGAGACAAGGTTTTGGTGCTGCCCCTGCCTGTGGTATGAGTAGCTCTGCTGCCTGAAGCTATAACTTGGAAGGCACTGAGTTATCAGAGAAAAGAATGGGCTGTGTGGAGGAAAATTAGAGTGTAGATCTTTGGGATTTGAGCTCAAGACCATTCTAGCAGCAAAGAAATTGCCTTTAGGAAAACACTACCCTCACATCCTTCCCCAGAGTCTTGCCTGATAAGTGTAGTCCTCAATTCTTCATCAAGGAAACTTCTCTGTGTTACAAACAGAGACCATTACAGAAAAACATGGTCATTCAAAGTGCAGAGTTGTGGTGCCCTCTCCCAATAGATACATCTACAGAACAACGCCTGCATCTAAGGGATGAATAGAAAGAAGATCCAGGCAAACAGGCCATTTGTTTGGAGGTTGTGTATCCTAAAAATATCAGAAGCTATACCCATGGAGTTTCACCAACGTGACTACTGACTAAACGTGAGCTCAACAAAGACAGCAAGAATAGACATGCCAAAGTGGTCAGTAGAAAGACCAAAGGCCTCAACCCCACACAAAAAAACTACAGGCAACTTGGAAATGCTGAGTGGGAGAAACAGTCTTCCCCAGGAAGAGCACAGCCACTGATTATCCAATACCAAGGTCAGCCCTGAAGACGTACATGCAAGTAACATTATACAGACCAATAAGATTATATTCAGGTGTGTGTGTGTGTGTGTGTGTGTGTGTGTGTGTGTGTGTGTGTGTACTCATGTGCCTGGGCATAAATGCCTGTAGCAACAATAAATGAAAAAAAGAGGCCATGAATTGAAAAAAAAAAAGGAAGGATATATGGAAAGTTTTGGAAGAAGACAAGTGGGAAATGATGTGATTACATTATAATCCCAAAAATTATTTTTAAAGTAGGAAAGGAACAAGAAGAAAAAAATCACTTCAGTTTGAGCACAAAGCCCTGGTAGAGATGGAGCCAGTCCCTGTTATGAGCTACATCACATCACAGCAATTGTGGTCCACAGTTTATGGAGGAGTAGAGTAGTTAATCTGAGGTCAGATTGAACAGGAACATCAGGAACAAGCAAGCTGCATGAGCAGATCAAGCTGACTTTCATGCCATTCTTCGCTCATGGGCCAGCAACTCTCCCTTTGCCCACTCTACGACTGTGAGGATCCCCGATGGACAAAGGTATTGACTCTTAGATAGGTAAGCTCATACGGAAACTAAAGGTCACCATGGACAGTAGCTGGCTTACTGCTCCACACTCAGAAATGGCTAAGAAAGAAGGGACATAGGGGAACCTTGTGGGTTAATTTGAGTCCACTAATAAGTGAGTACATCCCCTGCTTATCTTTCTGGGTTTGTGATACCTCACTCAGGAGGATATTCACCAAATTCATCCATTTTCCTGCCAATGTTAGGATATCATTTTTTCTTACTGCTGAGTAGTACTCCATTGTGTAGATGTACCACAGTTTGTTAATCCATTCTTCAGTTGAGGAACATCTAGGTTGTTTCCAGGTTATTGCTATCATGTAATGCTGCTATGAACATAGTTGAGCTAATGCCTTTGGAGTACGAATGTGCTTCTTTAGGGTATATACCCAGAAATGATATTGTTGCATCCTTGGGGAGATTGATTCCCAGTTTTCTGAGAATCCACCATACTGCATTCAAGAGTGGCTGAACAGGTTTACACTCCCATCAACAATGGAGGAGTGTTCCCCTTGCTCTGCAACCTCTCCAGCATAGGCTGTCATCTGTGTCTTTTATCTTAGACAATCTGACAAGTGTCAGCTGGTATCTCAAAGCTGTTTTGATTTGCATTTCTCTGATGACTAAAGAACTTGAGTACTTTTTCAAGTGCCTTTCAGCCATTTGTAATTCTTCTGCTGAAAATTCTCTTTTTAGTTCTGAGCCCCATTTTTTGATTGGGTTATTCAAGGTTTTGGGCTCTAGTTTTTTTGAGTTCGTTATATATTTTAGAGATCAGTCCTCTATCACTTGTAGGGTTGGTGAAAATCTTTTCCCATTCTGTAGGCTGTCCTATTGACAGTGTCCTTGGCTTTACAGAAGCTTCTCAGATTCAGGAGGTCCCACTTATTGATTGTTGATCTTAGTGTCTGTACCACTGATGTTATATTTATGAAGTGGTCGCCTGTGCCAATTCATAGAAGGGTATTTCCCACTTTCATTTCTATCAAGTTCAGAGTGGCTGGGTTTATGTTGAGGTATTTGATCCACTTGGATTTGAGTTTCGTGTAGGGTGACAGACTTGGATCAATTTGCATTTTTCTACACACTACCAACCACCTATGCCAACACCATTTGTTAAAGATACTATCTTTTTTCCATTGAATATTTTGGGCCTGTTTGTTGAAGAACCAGGTATTCATAGGTTTTTGGGTTAATTCTCAGATCCTCAGTTCAATTCCATTGATCCACAAGTCTGTTTTTATGCCAGTACCAGGCTGTTTTTATTATGATAGCTCTATAGTATAACTTGAAGTTGGAGATGGTGATGCCTCCTGAGGTTCTTTTGTTGAGCAAAATTGTTTTGGCAACCCTGGCCTTCCCATTATTTCAAATGAAGCTCAGTATTGTTCTTTCAAGGTCCGTAAAATATTATGTTGAGATTTTGATGGGCAGTGCAATGAATGTGTAGATTGCTTTTGGTAGGATTACTATTTTTACTATGTTGATCCTACCTATCCAGGAACATGAGAGAGCTTTTCATTTTCTGATATCCTCTTCAATGTCTTTCTTCAGTGATTTAAAATTTTGGATAAGGACTTTTAACAAGAGATCTTATACATTAACCATGTGAGGAAGTGTTTTTTAATTAAAAATTTATTTATGTGTATAAGTGTTTTTCTGCATATATGCATGTGCATCACATGTGTACCCCCAAAAGCAAGAAAAAGATTTCAGATCTCCTGAACTGGAGTTACAGATTGTTAACACACACTGTGGGTTCTGGATCCTTTATAAGAGCAGCATGTGGTTTTAAACTCTCAGCTATGTATCTAGCCCTGATGATTTTTTTTTAACTTTCTGCATTTTACGGTGTGTTGATATTTTGAGATTTTGCTAACTCATTATTGACCTCTCCCACGGTCAGCTAGATTTTAGAGATTGTAGCTTCTCTCCGGGGTACATCTCTTGCAGAGTAAAACCAACCTCTCCAAAGCCCAAACTATTCTACCACATCTTCTATTGAACTTTCTTTATACTCTTGCCCTTTGGGGACAATATTCCCCTGCCCTAATCAACTTAGAGCAAGAAACCAGACAACCAGGGTCAGTCCTGATACCTTGGAGTCTGCCGAAATTATTCAAACTCGCCAATTCCGAGCCTAATTAGCCTGGTTCTGCTGACTCACACATTTCCTCCCATAGCAACCACAGGATCCCTCATCCATGCCTTCCCTCATCTGTGTCCTAAAGACCCTGCTACTTTTTTTGTTCTCCTTTTGCACAGAAAAGACTGCTTACTCAGTGGAGGTCTGATTCTGCTCTGTTGGCCTCACCATAATTAAATTATCATAAAAACCTCTATTTAACTATTGCAAGCCCATCAATAAAGAGGTATAGAGCAGAGACTTATGGATCCACTTGTGCAATGAGGATTTCATTTCATGCTTTCTCGAGAGCACTTTTGGTGGAAACAGCCAAGTGGACGCCCCAGTACTGATGATATGTAAGTGGGACGACCAAGTTCAGAGTAATGGAGAGTCATGCCTGGGCTTCCTTTTAGCAGCTGAGGAATGCTCCACCTGACTACCAGCAACAGATACCAGCATGAGTGCTATACCACCACTAGAAGAAACCAACCAGCCTTGTGGTGACAAATTGATAACCTGAAACTTTTAGGCTGGAAGGTTTAGGCATTCCTCTGTCAGGAATGAACTGAGGTAAGTCAGAACTCATTTGTATTTTTAAAAAATTCTTTACTAGCAATACATTGCCTGCAAAGGCTGAGCTCCAGATAACAGCTTATCACAGCAAGCAGTCTTTCTCATAACAGTAAATTGAGAGGTGGGCTAATGGTCCTGGAGTGTTCCAGCTGTATCATGTCCCATCTTCTAGAGGCTTCCAACTGAATGGAAGGAAGAAAGCCTACTAAAGTGCCATCTTAAAGACAATATTCTATAAAGTAGAGAGCCATCCTGTAGTATCAAAGACAGTGACACAGGCTTGTGTCTCCAACATTGTTCTAGGCCTAAAAGTTAGAAGGGGAAGATCCTACCAACCACCTCTTGAAAGGAACATTTAGGAGCACTGGTATGTCCTGCACATCACAACTACAAGTTCATTACTTGTAAAGGTCTTAATTTCCAAAGATGACATTTATTTGGCTAGAATCTAACAGTGGGAATGTGACTCAATGATCAGAGCTAGCTAGTGTTTACAATGCCCTAGTTCAACCTCAACTACTGAAAGAAAAGTGGGCTGTGTTGGTAAGTGGATCATCTCTTCTCAGGCCAGAGGAAGGTTCCATGACTTGTCCAAGCATAGTATTTGTGTGAACTACCACCACACTGTGAAATCAGAGACCAGCAACTGCTATTGATGCCTCCCCCCATAACCACCACTGACATGGGGACAAGGTAACTTCCCCAGAATTATATGTGTAAAACTCATCCCATGATCTCCCCCTGACACCCACAATTGTCCCCCAGCAACACTTAGGACTGAATCTCCTGTTTCTTACCAGCTCTTGGCAGGTTCTCCTCGAAGGGCTTACCCTATCATCACATTTAAAACTCTCTAGTGCACTCAGATTTCAGTAATATGACACTATCTGATATTCCTTGGAGTAGATTCATCTTGGTCAATCTAGTCCTTTGTTCTCTTTGGGCATCCTTGCATTCAGCAAATACTCAGCAAGAGTAAGTCTCTTTCTCTGGAGAAACTGATCCTCTAATGAAGATGGATTTGTGAAATAATAAAGGTTTTAAAGCAAAAATGAAAAATTATAAATTGTATTCAACAAAGAAATAATAGTCCAAGGTCACCAGCCTTCTTCAGGAGGCAGAGCATCTCTGTCCTGGTCCAGATGAGTACAACTGCTGGACCTCTCCCTTTCCATTGCTGTGCTGTTTGTAGTCACTGTGACACATCCTACTCCTTAGTGTTTCCTTAATCCCTGTGATTTTATTCTTAAACAAATTCTCCTCCTTATTCTTCCCTTCTGCCCATCCCCCACCTGCTCTAACCAGGTGACAGCCTCCTTTGGATCTCAGTACCCCAGAGACCGAGCACCAGCCACTAGCACCTAGCATCTTCCTCATAGCAAGGAGCCTGTGTAGGACAGCCATGACACTCTTTGCCCCTGCTTGGGCTGTGCCTCGTGCCTGGGGCTCCTATTACTCCTCCCTGCTGCCTCTCCATCTCCTTCTACTGCCCTGAGACCTGGCTTCCACATCACATTGATGGCAAGTAAGAAAATGAAGTTAGGATTAGCCTTCTTCATTCTCTAATTCTCTCTGATTTGGGTCTGCTCTTTCTGGCTCTGCATCTTGAGAAGCTTTCTAATTCCTTCTGGTCATAGTATCCCCGGTTATATGAAGGAGAGGAGAAGAGAGAGAACGAGACGGGATGAGAAAGATGGGGAATGAGGGGACGTCAATAGGGGAGGGAAAGAATAAATATTTTAGAATGTAAAACTAAAAGCAGGTGAGATGGAACTGCTGTCCTGGACTCTATCGCATAGACTCAGCTTCTTTCCTTTCCTTTCAGCCCTGGTCCTGTGTCAGCCTGCATCTTCCCATCCCAGCATGCTCCTCTGGGGCTCTTCCCAACCTCGTGCTCTGACTGTTGGCCACAGACCCTGGCGCCTTTGAGCTGTATGCTCGCCCAGCCTCCTTGTTTCAGGCTCGCACATCACCGCCCTCCGTGTGACCCACGGATCACTTTCCCCAAGAGACTGCAGCCCCGACAGAGCTTCCAACGCCTCCTGCCCCCGCCCTCTGGTTCTGACACGAAGCAGTCGCCTCTCCATCACCCTGGCCTCTGCTGAATTCCTGGCAGCGACCATCTGTCTCGTCAATCTCATTATTGCAGGATCCATCAAACTCTCCTCTTCGCCAAAAATGATAGCTAAGGACGTTGGACTAAATTGTCAGCCCCACCCAGCTTTTCCCAAAAGGCCTTCACTGCCCATTAATTTATTTCTTTCTTTTCTCATTTAAAAAAGAGATAGGCAGTGTGGTCACCTGTCAGACACGGTACCTGACGCTGGAGTGGCTTTGACCAAGGTTCCTACTGCCTGGGTAAAGGAATTTGTTAAAATTACCAAGTAAGACATCAGGTGTGACCTCACATGTAATATAAAGAAAGAAGTGCTGGAAATTAAATGGCTTCCACTGTGTACAAAAGTGGAGCTATGTAACCCAGGCTGGCTTCAAACTCCCTATGTAGCCCAGGTTGGCCATCCGCTCTCAATTATCTTGGCTCTGCCCTCTAAATGCTGGGATCACAGGCTTGTCACTAAGCCCCAAAGTCTCTTTATCAAAGTATCTCTCTCCAGGGAGGGACAGGAGAGATGGCTCAGCCCATAAAGTATTTGCTGTTTAAGTGTGAGGACCTGAGTTCATATCTTCAGAATCTATGTAAAAGCCGGAAGGAGGCAGAAAGAGAATTCTCAGAGGACAAAAGCTGAACAGACTGGCTAAACTGCAAGAGAGACCCTAACTCAGTAACTAAGCTGCACAGTGCTTAAAAAACGATACTGACATCAGCTTCAGGCATCCACGTACACACACAAATGACACATATGCAAAGTTCATGCGTACAACAACAGGCATATGTATTTTTTAAAGCAAGCCCCTGGGCCTGGGGATGTAATTCAGCAATGGGCACTTGCCCAGCCTGCACAAAACTTGGGTAAGATGCTTGGTGCAATGTGTGCCACAAAGAAAAGAAAACCCACCAGCCAGAACTTCTCAGCTGCACATGTGTATGCTCACTTCAGGCAAGAAGCTCAATCTTTGGGACAGCAAGGTTCTGGACATGTAGAGAGAAGGCCATTTTCTGGCTGTTGATGGCTACAAAGAAAGGCAAGCCAGAGGCTGCTGGGTATTCTCCAGCTTAGCAGGAGGCTGACTGCCAGCTCTGGAGATAGCTTGTCACTGGTACACAGCATCTCAATGTTAATGCAAACATTGCTATTTTGTTTGGAGGAGAAAAGTGGGGTGTACTCAAGAGGGAACTTCTGTTCTGTACACCCTACCTCACATTTCTGTGGAGATACAGTCTGATCTTGTGGTTTTACAGACAAAATTCAGAGAAACTTTGAATCTTCTGGCAAGTCCCACAAGCACCTGAGAGAATGAGGCTGTCAGACAAGGGTCTTCTCTCCCACACCCCCAGGCTCCCAACACTCCCACCTCCAGAGCCAAGAATGCACCCTCTCCTGACACCTAATAAGGAGTGAGTGCACAGGAAATTTCCTTTCAAATTAAGAAATACAAATATTTCGGTCATGAAGAAAAGCCAAAATAATGAGTCAAAAAGTCTTCAGCAAAGTCCTTCTTATCAATTTACCATCTAAAAACATTTATATGCATATATTTTATGCATATAAAAGTGGATGTGGGGAACAGTGGACTCACAAGAGTTCCTGGATGTTTTTCTGCACCCAGATTAGTTAGTACATATTTATACATGGAATGCTCACAGGATTAAGCCAGGGCCAAATACTGAAAGAAAATATGCTGGAAATGGTTGCTTTACTAAGTCCTGTTTCGTGGAAAGGAAATAAAACCTGAGTATTAATGAGATATAATTATATATTTAAAATCTTTTCCCTTGTGCAGTATATAGGATTAATGCCAGTAAACTCACAAACTGCAACATTCTACTCCATTACATCTGCAATGATTAGAGATAGTTTGAACATCTGGCATGCTCTCCGTGATAGAGAACAGCATTCCGCACTTTAATGGACGTCTGGAGGGTACACATATCTGATTTTATTTCTTTTTGTTAACTCTTTCGTGAGAGACAAAGACTTTGTCACTGAGAAGCCTCTTTCTTTTTCCTCCTTAGAACAGCGTCCTGGGCCACCCCAGGGTTCCCTAGCAGTTCACCAAAGGTCTGTGGCTGAGTTCTACACAGAAGTCTCAGGATGTGTCCAAAGTGATTTTTTACACACCACAATAGAGCAGCATTAATATCCAGATTTCTGAGGATAAAAAAAGAGAGCAATTTTCTCACAAACAAACAAAAAACCTGAGCAACAAAAACGAGGGCACATGATTGAATTTTCCTCTCAATGTTTCAGACATGCTCTTCCCAGAATGCAGTCCCCTTCAGAGCCATATGCAAGAGAACTTGTCTCTCTAAGCTGAGAGCGCCAATATTTGTACTTTTAAAAAATGCCTCTTAAGTAAATACAGGTCATTGACTGGCACGGGTGTTCATTGTAAAAAATTAGATGATTTCTCTGCTAGCTGTATTTGGCCTCAAGCTAAACAACAGAGGTTTTAGCCCTACTGGGCTTCTGTAAGGGAGAATAAAGATCCTTTGTTGAAGCAGGCCATGAGAGACAACACCAGCTTGTGTTTTATTTAGCTGAAATGTTAGCTGATGCCAGCATCTAAGGAACCCCTGAACTTGGACTCTGTACAGAGATGAAGAATGATTGACACGCACGTTCTACACATCAGGAGCTGTCACACAGAGGTACTGGCTTTGGAGACAGAGCACTCTAGGGGCTTGCTTTGGTGTAAGAACATGCATGGAAAGGTGCCAGTGGTAAGTGGATTTGGGGTGAAAAAAATCATTTTCATGCCTCAAATTTAATGGCTGGTGCTGAATGTTGCTATAAAGGCCGTAGTTACTGCTCATAACTACAGGTGTAATAAGGAGAGATGCTGGGCCTTCAGACTCTTCCAGCAATAACTCACGTGGGAATTAAGAGGCCTTAATGAGTCGGATGTGTCACTTGGGACCTCAGAAATATAGTTCTTAGAAAAGACGAAAGCAGAAAGGACTTGCTGGGATTGAAATTATAGGACTATTATGAGACAGAATGAATATTGCCTTTCCTCTCCCCGGGTTTCTGACCCACTTGCTATGCATGCTGTCGTTTTATAGAAAAAGTTAAACTCTTTGAGGGCCATGCATTAGCTACATTGGCTTAGCTGTGTCCAAAACCCTGGACACAACCAAGCATGGAAGTATAAATTTGGATTATGATTTTTGGGGGTTCAGCCCATCATCCTTGGCACCCATTATTTCTGAGCTTATGGTGAGGCAGAGCATCATGTGGTGGGGGTGCACACTTGGGGAGTTCTTCACTCCACTACAGAGGAAAAGCAGAGAAGGAAGTTGGAGTTGGGGTCCAGCTATAATTTCTCACCCACATAACCTACTTCCTCCAGCAAGGCATGCCTCCCTTCTATGCCACAGCCTTTTAAAACAGTGCCACCAGCTGGGGACCAAGCATTCAAATCACAAAGAAGAGGGAGATGGCTGGGAGAGGAGAGTGCTTGCTGTACACAAATAAGAGTGGGTTCAAAGATTGGCATACGCAAAAGGCAAAATATAGTGGCAAGGGTCTGTGACCCCAGCACCGAGGCAGGGGTCAGAGGACTGGACACAGGAAGCCTCCATAGATAGGCTAGCTGAGCAGATGCCAAAGAGGACTAGAATCTTGTAAGACAACTAGCTTTCTGCCTGAATTTATGAGTTCTGGGTTTAATAACAGATCCTGTCTCCCCCCCCATATATATGTATATATGTGTGTCTGTATGTATGTATATGATTGAAATAAATTGAGGAAAACACCTATGCTGGCTACTTTTGTCAGTTTATCACAAATTACAGTCACCTGGAAAGAGAGAGCCTTCAGTTGAAGATTACTTCTATCCCACTGACCTATGCCTATGTCCATGGGGCATTTTCTTAATTTCTGATTGTCGTAGAAGGGTTCAGTTTACTGCAGACAGTGCCATCTCTAGGCAGGTGGACCTACATTCTTTAAAAAAAGTAGATGAACAAGCCAGACAGACGAAACAAGCAAGTAAGCAATCCTCCTCCATGGTTTCTGCTTCAAGATCCTATCTTGAGTTCCTGTTCTGACTTCCCTCCACAACAGCCTGAGACCTGGATGAGTAAGTCAAAGAAGCCATTTCTTTCCCAAGATGATTTTGATCATTATTTTATCACAGCAACAGAAAAGCAAACTAGGACATTACTCAAAATAGACTTCTGGCAAGTGTATGTGTGAGACCAGATGATGACACCTACCCACACAGGTACACACTCATGCACATTTGTGAACACACAGAGGAATGAACTTCATTGTTAGTTTTATTTACACACCCACAGGCAGATTCTAAATGAGTTAACTAGACCAGATCAGTGATTCTCAATGAAGGTCAAATACAGTTCCCAATGAATACTCAGTAATATCTAGAGACATTGCTGGTTCTCAACATTAGCTGTTACCACAATTCATAGGCCTAGGAGGAGAATGCTAGGGCAGCCTTCATGGAAGAGTCATCAGGCACATGGTTTCCAGGGACATGGTTGAGAAGTCCTGTGTCAAACTTCATGCCAAAAAAAGTTTTCCAGGCTACGTTCTATCCAAGACAGAGTCCATGTGAGACTTGCTAGCGGCAATAGCTCCTTCATTTCTTGTACCCCTTGACTGGGGCGGAACAACCACATCTTTCTGTGACTTAGAATCTAAGGGATAAAATTCTAAATTCAGTGTCGTTTATTAATTTTCTTTCATTATGTAAGACACAGAAATTCAGTCATGAGTCAGACACACTGTAGTTTGCTCTGTCGACACTCAAAGATTTGCTGAGCAAGGATACTGTGAACAGACACCATGGGGCATCATTTGAGAACCTTTTAAGACAATTACTTTTCAAGTGTATCAGGCCCACCCTCAGAGCACTGGCAGCTCCCACACTATTCATAAATAGCCGTAGGTTCTTCAAGAGTGCAGGGTCAGCAGGACACCCACTTGTCCACACTTCCCAGCCATTAGTATTGGTTACTAAGAATACTCAGATTTGTTGAAAGGGTTTGTTTAAAATAATTCTAGAACTTTGATTCCTTCCATTAAAATCAGACTAGTCTAAGTACTTCATAGCCAGATGACCCAGGCCTTTTCTCCACCACTCTGACTTAAAGAGATCCAAATCCTAAGGTAGAGTCCACTTCAACTCATTTCCTAATCCTAGATGAATGTTTTTGGCAGATCTCAGGACTTTAGACAACAATTTCTGGTCCAGGGGAACTTGAGGGTTTTCTAAAGGCTTTCTTTATGCCTGGCTTCCATTGTGAGCCAGCTCATCCTCTTGCCTTGTACCGAAACCTCAGCCACAGGCAAACACCCACTCTAGGACTTTATCAGGGCATCCAGGATGACAGAGCTGATAAAGAAGGCAGGTGGTGAGGGTGCCTCCCCAAAGCACAGCAATGGAAAGATGAGTTTGGTCCCCTAATAGCAATTTTCAGGACAAAGGCAACGATTCCCCGTCTGATATAAATTCTGTAGCTTCTCTGCCCTCCCAGGGTGCACTCCTAATAGACAGAATGGGATCCCCCACTTTTACTTTTGAATACATTTTCTGATATCTAAAGACATGGCAGGCTAAGCTTTCTGTGACAAGGACACAGGACACTCCAGGTTGACATCTTATTCTCTGTCCTCCTCAGTTCATTTCTTTAGCTACCTATTGAGACTGTTTTTGAAGACTGACTTTGTCTGGTTATTTGATTGGGTATATACCTTACCTGGTAATCTCTGAGCTGTATGACATGCCCTACCCCCACACACACCCACACACTTTTCCTATTAAAATCTCTGCCCTACAGCGCTAGGCAGTCTACACATGTGGTATCATTGAGACTGGAGAGGTTTACTAAGGCCCAGGTTTCACTGTAAACTCCTATATCCCACAGTCTTGGATCTTTGTGCATATTTTTGAGTGAGTACGTGTATGTGTGCTTGTGTGTTGGGCTCAAACACTGCATGGGACAAGAAAACACAATATACCTTTATCTTTTGGGATTCTTAAGATTCAATGTCCTTGGATGTGTCCAGAAGCTAGGGATGGAAGAGATGCTGCCTTGATTGAGTCTTACACACTGAAGTGATCTAAAACAAGCTTTACTATGGTCTGCTAGAGTGTGCTGATAGATGTAGGTGAAAGTTTCTCCGTGTCCCACAGCCACAAGATTCCAAATAAACACACAGAGGCTTATATTAATTACAAACTGTTTGGTCTATGGCTCAGGCTTACTGCTACTAGCTCTTTGATCTTAACCCATTTCTCTTCATTCGTGCATTGCCATATGTCTTGTGGCTTTCCCTGTGTTATACTACATCTTGTTCCCCTACTGACCCAGAGTGTCTGTTCTGACTCTTCCTCTCTCTGTATCTCTTCTCGGATTTCCTGCCTGGCTATATCCTGCCTTGTCATTGGCCAAAAAGGTTTTCTTTATTAACCAATGATAATAAAATATATTCACAGCATACAGAAAGATATCCAACTGCAGATAGAGTTTCTAGAATCTTTTCTCCTTGGGGGTATTGCTGCCTTTTATGACCTTCCTCAATACAGCTGTCTTCCAAGGTCTCTCCAATCTCCAGGGGCTGGTCTCCAAGTAGAAAAGTCCTCTGCAAGCTCAGAAATCCCAGATGTAAAGATTCTAATACCCTCAGGTAAAAACTATTTGGATGGTATCCTGGCTAGTTTTATATCAACTAGACACAAGCTGGAGCCATCAGAGAGGAAGGAGCCTCTACTGAGAAAATGTCTCCGTAAGATCTGGCTATAGGTAAGACTTCAACATATTTTTTTAATTAGTGACTGACAAGGCAGAGAGTAAACCTTTGTGGATGAGGCTATCCCTGGGCTTTTGTGGTCATGGGTTCTATAAGAGCTGAACAAGCCACAGGAACAAGCCAGTAAGTAGCAGTCCTCCATGGCCTCTGTATCAGCTCCTGCCCGATGTGTATTCCCGCCCTCACTGCTTTGGATGATGAACGGTTACATAGAACTATGAGTGGAATAAGCCATTTCATCCCCAGTTGCTTTCGGCCATGGTGCTTTATCACAGTAACCCTAACTAAGACAGATGGCATTTGCCTGAAGCTGCAGCTTAGTGACTCCCTTAGCCTTCTCAGTGCCATTACCATCACTGCTTTGTCCATGGAAGACCAGCCCCAAACTATTGGCTGCTCTCATCTTCAGAAAAGGGAACTCCTGGCTCTGCCCTGTGCAGAAGTACCTTTACCCTATTTCTGCCTGCCACCATGCTTCAAGATCACTCTGGATGGTTCGTAGTTCTGGTCAACCTCACTGGATTGGATGTACCAGTCCCTCAGATCATATTATATGATCTCTCATATCATATGCTCTCTCTCTCTCTCCAGCTCACAAAAATCACAGCTACAATTAATTTTATCTCTTCTATCTTTCTAAAGCAAAACAGAGGAACTGAGGATGTAACCAACAGGAGTGCTTACTTAATTTATAAGACCCTGGGTTCAATCCCAAGTATTGCCCAAATAAGTCAGCTCATCACAGGAAAACAAAATATCCAGGGAACACCTGATCTCTGTGTTCAGACTCTGAAGCATCCAGCTCAGGTGATGTGATGCCAGCCAGGGAATGAACTGTCCCTAGGGAGGAAGGAGCAAAAGCCTATACTGTAAGTGGCATCCATCGGCATTGCCTGGGTACCACGTGCTGCAGGGCAGTGGTGTGATCAGTAGGAGGAAACACATCCTGTTGGAAATCCTCTGGGGAATGTTCCTGCTGTTTGGTCCCACAGATCTTGTAGGCTAGAAAGCAGAATGGGAAGGAGGAAGCAGTAAGCCAGAGGAAGTGAATCAGCTTAATCTGTTAATCAGGCCTGTCACACCTTGACTTCAAGATTTACCCTGGTGATAAAGTTCTTTCTACAGTCCAGGCTTTGTTTCCAATTAAACGATGGGATTTTCTCTTTTATTCAGTTGTTAGACATTGATCTGGAGCTGTGAAGAGCTGGATCTTCTAAGGGTCTGAAGGAGGTACAAATGGTAGACTGCTTAAAAGAAAAAAAAAGAGGGGGGGGAATGCCTGGATGGGAGGTGGGGTGTCTGGGATGGCAGTGTAAACAAAGTTAAGACAGAGAAGAAGCCCTGGACTGGAAGTCAGCCTCAGCCCTGTGGGAACATGCCCTGGGGCCTTCTCTCTGCCCCCTAATGCTTGTGAATGCACAATGATTTCCAAGCGGCTCCCTGTGCAGAGGGAGTACAAGTGTTCCTCTATGCTGATCTTGAGGCCAGATTTCTTCTGAAAACATTGCTTTATTGGTTTCTATTTTATGCCCATATTATTTCCAAGGGGATTTGAGGCAGCTTCTCATAAAAACTGGCCTATCTGTTTATACAGTCTGGTTAGAATACAGGTATGTTTTAAGGCTCAGAAGCCAGACAAGAAGTGAAAAGCTAATAGCTCATGAACCAACCCTCTTCCTCGACCTCTTAGGGTATGGCGTAAGTCAGTTTTGCAGACCTTTTTTTCTGGGGTCCCCTTGATCAGTAAGCTAATCTGGGCACACTGCCTTTGTGTTATAGATGAGCAACCTGAAAGGGTGGTGGCAGTCTCAAGATGCAGTTAGAAGCAAATCAGGGGTGGGTATCAGGTCTCAGATTCTCTGTGGACAGACAGGCTTTGGCCTCAGACTTCGTTTGTGCCATCCAGAATTGATAACATCTTGACAAGTCTGTCTAAGAAAAGCATCCACTGGTATCTTCCCAGAAAATGACCTTTGGGAGCCTTAATCTAATTTCTAATGGCATCCCTTTCTGCATCTCAGAATCAGAACTGTAGGAAGTAGGGACACACCTGCCTCTTCTGCACTGAGCAGAGCTGGCCCTTTAACAACCAATTTCTTCCTTCAGATGTATATTGCAGGTCTGTGGCCTGGATGCAGCTTGCTCCCCCATATTACCCATTCATCTTCTCTGGGAGTCTCTGGAATGGTCACTAGAAGCTACACATATGGCCTATCACAATCTGTTAGAGAATAGCAGAGGATCTCACTGGAGAGTCAATGAGAAATAATGTGGTATACTGCCCTTGGCCTAGCACAGGCCTGACCAAACATACTGTGTGTATGAGTCTCTGCAAAGCTGCCTTCTGGGTCCAGTTCAGTTCTTGGTTCCACAGAAGCAGGAGAGAAGACAGTGTCTACTCACTGAGAATAAACACCTGACCTCAGAGGTATGTCTGGACCACTGTGGATTAACCATGAGACTTTGGCCAATGAGGATGGTGTCCAGAAGAGCAGAGACTCAAGTACAGACAAGAAACAGGGCATGTTTAGGGGGGCGGTGTACATGAATTTGGTGCCCACTTATCCTCAAAAGGATCCCAAAAGAAACAGAAATGAACATTTGTGCATTTTTCTTAACTTCTGTTTGAAATTATCATTTTTTTTCCCTACTAGAGAAACAGCTCCCACACCTTAAGGGAGGGAGCCAGACACAGAGAGCATTATTTAATGCAAATCCATTCTAAGAAGGTTGTGGGGGCCATCTGGTGTCCGATGGAGACAGGACCTGCTGCCGAGAGGTGAGCCAGAAGGACAAGGGACGGGGTGAGAGTGAGTGATGAGGGGCCAGGGCTGGTTTCTTTTCACTCATGTCAAAAAACAGCCCATCATCGTAGGATAAAAAGGAAGGGGGGAGGGCTCACCTTATGCTGTGGGAAGCAGATCAAAGCAGAAAAGATAATGTCTCCAAAAGAAAAGCGGGACACAAAGCTGTGCTGACGATGAACAAAGCCCTGGGAGAGGAAGAAACTAGGGCTCTGGATCCACATTGGTCTTATCAACCGGCTGGGTGGGCACCTTCAAAGCCGTAGCGAGCCCCTCCACCATAGTTCAGACTTTAGCCACACATAGACAGTAGACAGGAATGCTTCCTGCAAGTTCTCCCTCTGGGCTTTCTGTTTCCTGAAAAGATGCAGTCCCCATCCAAAGCTTCCTATGTGGAGCTGGAATAATTCATCAAATATTTGGAATGTGTAATTAAATATCTAACACCAATTAGCAAATTACTAATGAAATAATCAGGGACTTTTATGGTTTATAGTTCAGCTTGGATTTTAATTCTAAGTGGTTATTGATTCTAAATAGTCTAGTCTGCTTTACAAACCATTGGGTAGGTGTGTGGGTGTAGAATGTAAGTGGGGTTAGGTTCAGGGTTCTGGTAATGAACACTGACATGAACTGAATGTCTGGATGTCAGACATCACATGCAATGGGTATGTGACCAAGGCTACTGAGTGTCCATTGTGCACCATTGTCTATAGTGACATCAGAGACGGCGGCTAGAGAAAGCCATTGACTGAGGCATGCACTTGTCATTATAGGGAGGAATTGCTATACAGTTACAGACCAGTGAAATACTTCGGCATGCTTCTTGGAGACCTTCCTCTACCAGGCCACAAAGCTAAGGTTGAGTTGAGGCTGCCTTGTTCCTTTAAGCTGGAAGAAGACAGCAACACTCTTTAAAAGTCTACATGTGAGACCACAGGGAAAAGCTCTCTTAACTGTGACTTTGAAAATGAGTTGGGAGGGGTGTGGTTAGGAGTATCTGGAAAACTGCAGGATATAGGATACATAGTTGCATATGAAGTGTGGAGCACCTGGTTTTGTATGGAGTCTGGAAACCTGTAGTTATATTTAAGATGCTGGGACACATGGTAACATAAGAGGTATATGGAACATGGCTATCTATATATAATATATTTAGCATACGTGGTTTCTTATAGAATCCAGAAAGTACAGGGTTACTTCTGGGGTCCAAGGAACAAATGGTTC
This sequence comes from Sigmodon hispidus, assembly GCA_004025045.1. Taxonomy (NCBI): domain Eukaryota; kingdom Metazoa; phylum Chordata; class Mammalia; order Rodentia; family Cricetidae; genus Sigmodon; species Sigmodon hispidus. The sequence goes on along the minus strand of PVIH01003319.1, from coordinate 21,536 downwards.
CAGTAAAATTTCTGAAGGTGGATACATTACTATGGTCACAATACTATTCTTCTTACCCTTAAGATGCCTCTCTCCTCCTCCTCCTCCTCCTCCTCCTCCTCCTCTTCCTTCTCCCCTCCTCCTCTTCCTTGTCCTCATCTTGGTCCTTATCCTTTTATTCTTTGTTTTAGAGGGGGTTGGCTTTTCCAGGCAGGGTTTCTCAGTGTAGCCCTGGCTGTCTAGGAACTCACTCTTTAGACCAGGCTCAAACGTGGAGAGCCATCTGCCTCCTGAGTGCTAGAAAGGTGTATGCCATTGCCACCACCCACCATCCCTCTTATATGGAAAACATGCTGAATATCACAGATTATATTTAAATGTTGGAACAGTTCCCTCAATTATATCCTGTTGCTATTAACTCAGAAAAAAAATCAAATTCCTAGAACGCATGGAAAATGTCACTTTCTTTTTGTAAGGAATTATCTCCGCACCAATCTTATCTTGCCCATTGTATAATTAATAGATTTCTCCCTGCTACAAACCGTAACCAGCCCTCTTGCCCTGGTGATTCTGGGTTCTCAGAAGAACTTCACTACTTCATGGTTGTCACACACCCTCTTTAGATAGCATAGTGGCATCTCTGTTTCACAGAGAGTGCTATGGAGACCCAGAGAATATAAGGAAGCTGAGGTAGCTGTCAAGTGTGTAAACGTTGGCGTCCTTAAAGTCTCAATACGATGAACGCCAGCACTTGGGTCCCATTGATCACACTAAACAAACCAAACAGCAGAGGAAGCCCTAAATCCTTGCACATCTCAGTCTATTAAAAGCAAGATGTGATTGGCAGTTATACCCTAAGTCACCTTAGAAGCAGAAATCACAGAAGATGTGTTGTAAGGTCAGACCAGGGCCCACAGCCATCCAGGCAAGTCTTCCACAGCCAACCATGTAGGAAGGAGTGAGGGAAGAGTCTTTCAGCTATAGTGTGGTCCAGAGACGGAACAAAAAATGAACACCTTGGGGTGTTCTTGAGGGGCCTCTTGAGACCTGGGGCAGGCCAGGAACAGGGCTGGACTGATGACCCAAGCCTTGCACAGCATCTGGGAGTGGAGGGGAGCCTCACTGTGTACAGCTTGAGAGTGATTTAAACACTCCTCCAGCTCAAAGGGGAATCTTGGATTTCATTAATTAATACATCAATAGAAGCCAATGGAGAAAAACATGTCTTGTTATCTGGCTTCTCAGATGCTAGACATGGGCTCATTAGCCTTAAGCATATCAGCCCGATAACACTATTTATTCCATACGGAATAATGATCTACTTTGGAGGAATACTGTAGTGAGCTGAAAGGCTGAGTCCATCGGTTTTTCACTGCGCCTTGCATACACATATGGTGTCACCTTCTTCACTAGCAAGCACATGGTGCCTGTGCACAGGGTTGCCAATCCAGGTCCATGACCCTTTGATGAGTCACACTCATGCACTGCCTTCTACAACACAACCCCATAGAACCACTATAATCCCCCTTAAGAGGGGAGAGAAAGATACCCCTGTCAAAGTCATACTGATTCAAATGGGGGGTCAGAGAGGCAAAAGAATCAGTTCTGTGAAGATTCACAAAGACTTGGGGACACACCCTTGGTGAGAGAGTTATCCAGTGACCACTGTGTAAAGAAGAAACAGCCACTTGACATTCAGGCATATGATTTCTGTCGTCAATTACATGATTCGTTTAGTGCCGCCATCTTTGGAAGAAGCTGTTAGAATTGTGATGTAGTCCTAAACCAGTCAGCCTTGAAAGGAGTACATGAAAATAATCAGACTGTTGCTGATAGTTGTTGCTGGTGGGCGGCGCAGTGCATGTCTGTAATGCCCACACTCAGGAAGCCGAAGCATGAGGAAAGCAGGTTCAATACCAGCCTGGGCCACATAGTGAGATACTAGCTCGAAATAGTCATCCATAAGGATAACATTCTGTTAGCCTCACACAAGGCTGATTTGAGACACCAAAGGTCTGTTAAAGGGAGTCTAATAGGTAAATGATGGTTAGTGGGAAAAAGATTTTAGACATCAGTGGCCAGTGAGCAGTCAGCATCCCATGGTCCATAGCTATTTCAGGACAAAGTCATGTCTAGGAAATTTCTTCTCTGTGTAGTTTGTGGCATTCTATCCTCCTGTCCTTCTGATCTTCCAGTCCATCCAAGTACACAAAAACATGGGGGCCGGTGACTGACTTTGGGGTCCACAGGTCAGCTTTACAGTAAGAACTCTGATTCCACTCTTGAGAATGCACAGGAGAGAATCAAGAGCCTTGTCCCAGAGTCCTCCAGACCAAGGAGACAACTGTGTTCTGAGGCTGTCATAATTTGCTGAGTCAGTTCCGGGAATGCTGGGAGAACAAATCACTGACATGACCAATGAGAACTTCCAGGCCAGGTCTTCCAGGAAGCAAGAACATGACCCTGTGATGTTAAATGAACAACAGGCAATGTCGGTAAGTTTAGCCATAAGGGACGGGACTGGTAGCAAGAGATCAGAGGCATACCTGCTGAGAGGTTCTGTTGTCTTGCCTTGGGCATTGAGACCCATCCCTGGGTCAGGTAGAGGAACAGTGTCCAGGACCACAAACTCCATCTACTACAGACAGTAGCCTTGTTCATGAAAGGGAGGTAATGAGGGCATGTGTTTCCATCCTGAGTGTGGGCCTTTGCACAAACTCTAGCAAGAAGATTGGCTAGTCTTATGCCCAAGCAGGTGCTTCCTTGGTTGTGGCCATTGAAAGTGCCACCCTACCCAATGATGACTCCCCAGAGGCATGAATAGCACTTTTCAGCTCATGAGGACAACCAAAGGAAAGGGAGAGCCATGATGCTTGATGACAGAAGTTCAGCCGACACACATTGCCCACAGCAAGCTCTTCATATCCTGGAGATAAAGGAACAGAAACAACGGGCTTTTGGATGCAGCAGCAGAAACATGGGGCAAAGAACTGGTTCCAAGGGTCATTAAAAATAATATTTTCCAAATTAATAAAATGCAACCGTCCACACTCAAGACCAGCAGCTTGTAAAATTGGATTTCTGACAGACGAAGGGGGATGGAGAACAGCCCTGGAAAGAAGTTCCTTGGTAGAGGTGTTGGTAAGAAGGGAACTTCCAGGAGGCGCAAATATCTGTCCCCCACACTGCCACTAATGTGCCCAATCGGAATGAGATGACAACTTCTGAATCCCAGCCTGAGAGACGAGAGTTTTCCTGTCTTCACCCTTTGGCCCCTGTATTGGAGTATAGCTGGCAGAGCCTAAGCAGGGAATTACTAGGGCCATTCTAGATCTCTGAGATGGGCTTCAAGATCCTGAAGTATTTCTCTATGCCTTTCATGAGACTGAGCTTCTACAGTGAATGAGTATACATACATCCAGCAGCGAGAAGGCTCTCCCTACACAGTTGAAAAATGAACTAAAGAGGGAACAGATGATATCAGTGTCCTTAACTTCTGTACTTACTCTGATGTCCCCTGGGAGGTTAGTCTTTCACTGACATAGCAATGTACCCCAAAAAGCAAACTATTAGAGAACACAGATTAAGTTGGATCACAGTTTCAGAGGTATCAGTCAGTCCATCATGGCGAGGAAAAGAAGGCGGGGCAAACCATCACACAGTGGTGGCAAGGAAACAGAGACACAATGCCCTCTTGGCTAGCTTTCTCCTTTTTCTCCTTTTATGTCGGGTCTCCGAGTCTATGGCTAGTGCCGCTCACATTCTACATGGCTCTCTGGGACATACCCAGAAGTGTACTGAGCGAAACTCCTGGTGTTTCTCAGTCGTATCAAGTGGACAAGAGGAGCCATGGGCCATGTGGGCCCATGTGGTAGTCAGCCCTTCTTCGTGTGACATGACAAATGTGCCCCCCACTGCAGAAACAAAACAAACAACAATAACAAAACCAAGAGGGTTAGGGTTAGAGACTCTCTGGGCATGGTTTCAGAGGGTTCCATAGATGGTCCTTTAAATTCATTGTTTCTTGGATATGACGAGGCAGGGTGTCATAGTAAAGCAAACTATCTTCATAGTAACCAGAAAACAGACAGAAAAAGACCAAGAACAGAAGGTGTCTTTTCACTATATAATCTATACCTTCCAACCAGATCTGCTTCTCCATAAGCCTCTCATAGCATAAGACTATCAAAATGTTATTCCATTGATGAGGTCAAACTTTCAGGATCTAATAAGTTCAGTTAAAGCCATTGCCTAGCCCCAAGCCCCAAAGCCTTTCATGTGTGGACCTTAATGGGAAAAGACTCAGGGACAGATTCCCTGGGCTATCTGTAAGCTTTAGGAGATAGTCCACTTGGAGAAAATAGGTCTTTGAGGTCATGCCTTCAAGGGTATGTCTTGTTCTCTTGCTTTCTGGTTGCCATGACTGAACAGGGATGCTCAGCCATGGTACCTGGCCATGGCGATCCAGAGACAACAAAGCCAAGAGAATGTGGAGACCTCAGCAGCCGTGATATCAGATCTTTTCTCTTTTCAGTTGATTTTATTGAGTATTTACTCAGTTACAGAGCAGCCTCACTGCCCTGATAAAAAGGAAGCTCCCTAGAACCCAAGTCCTTTACTTAGCATATGAAAACAGATGTAACACCAGCCTTCTGAATAAGAAAGTGATGGGCTGGAGAGATGGCTCAGCGGTTAAGAGCACTGACTGTTTTTCCAGAGGACCTGAGTTCAATTCCCGCCATCCACATGGCAGATAACAACTGTCTGTAATTCCAAGATCTGACATCCTTACACAGTTATACATACAGGCAAAACACCAGTTCACATAAATAAAAATAAATATTTAAAAAAAAAAAAGAAAGAAAGTGAGCCCTTCCCAGCTGCTGCCCAAGTGAGTATCTTGACCTTGTATTCTCCTAAGAAATAAACATCTATGTTTAGAAACTACCTAGGTCACTGTACCTTGTATCTCTACTCTCAATGCACTCTCAGCCCCTCACACCTAGTCAGGCAGAACAGCTGGGTTACACAATGTCGAATGCTCCCCAGAACACCCATGGAGGATTCAGCCATCCTGGCCTGGGTCTATTCTTAGCCATGCTTAGACAGTTCTGGACTGACATGTTCAGAAATGTCCGGCTTTCTCTGTCCAAACTTTGGGTGAGCCTTCTGTGTCTGCCTTCAGGTGTTAGATTCCCGCCTCTTTATATCAAAATGGGTGGAGGGTACATGGGGAGGAGCCATCTGGAAGAAGTATTGAATTCTCTCTTTATCTGAGCCCAACTCTCTGCACTTTCTCCACCTATTTCAGTTATCTGGGCTTTATGTTTCACAGGCTTTGGCTCAAAACACAGATTCTGATTGCCATTGTCTTGCTAGAATCTGGAAGGCAGTTTTTCTGTCTGTTAAAACTACCATCATCATAAATCAGGGATGTTCACTTAGACTTCAAACCCAGCTGTACATGGAATCCAACATACAGGCGCATACTCTAGAGTAGGTCAGAAACTCTGACTGCCCTTCTGAATACAGAGGCTGCCTTCAGACCCAAGGAGCCCACTGGGACACAGGACTCCTTGTGTCTGCATTTCTGGAGGGAGGCATGTGTCTGAAAATCCTTGGAAATAACTATAGACTGTGTATAATTTACCTTTACAGTTCTGTCACCCTCTCATGCAAGCATTCACTCAATCAATCAAACAGACAACAATATTTATTGGTTAGGTCTTAATTTGGGTTTCCTCAATCAGCAGGTATGGTGGTTTGAAGGAAAATAGCCTCCAAAGGGAACGGCACTATTAGGAGCTGTGACCTTGTTGGAGGAAGTGCATTGCAGCAGGGGGCGGGCTTTTAGGTCTCCTATGCTCAAGATACGCCCAGTGTCACAGACCACTTCCTGTTGCTTGCATATCAACATGTAGAAGCTACCTCTCCAGTCCCATGTCTGTCTGCATGCTGTTATGTCCCACCATGACAATAACAAACTGAACCTCTGAACTGTAAGTGTGCCACCGCAAGCAAATGTTTTCATTTGTGAGAGTGGCCGTGGTGTCTCTTCATGGTAACAGAAACCCTAACCAAGATAACAGGCATTGATAAAACCAGGCAGGACACGGAGGCAGACAGATCATTAAAATTTACCTCCAGAGTGATACACAAGGGAGGGGTTGTGAGATGATGGGCCAGGCTGGGTGCTTTCCTGCACAAGATGCCATTGTGACAAATAGAGAACTAAGTTCTGGGGATGAACTTCTGGGGCTGAGGGTAGCCTTGGGGACAATTAAGAGCCTAGTACTTGCAGAATAACCATAGATCCTGTGATACTTCATGCAAGAAAAGCCAATTCTGACCTGAAGGTATTCTTGTGTTAGGGTTTAGATCTAATATCCCTGCCTGCAGCTGGGGGATCCAATTACTGAGAAGTGATTGGACTGTGACCTGACCAATGGCATTATTGGAGGGAGAGCCTGACTAGAAGACTTAAGGGCATATTGTCCTTGGCACTGACCAGCTTTCCTCCATCATGCTCTTATCCTATGATACCCTCTCTATCTCCCCACAAACCCAGAAACATGGCATCAGCCAACCTTGGGCTGAAATCTCCAAAACCACGATCCAAAAGAAACATTTTCTGTCCTTAAGTTGTTTTTTGGAGAATTTGTTAGAACTGTGAAAAGTTGGAGAATCATCTCATTGGAGTTGCAGAGGTGTGTGTGAGGGGGGTCAGAGGTCAGTGGAGAGGGCACAGGATAGGGTCCCCAAGAGCAGCCTTTGTAGATCCTGCAGTCTTTACAGTGTTGGTGTTGACAGACTTAGGCAGAACAGGAGGTCCCCCTGTTCCCTAAGAAGTTTGCCATGGAAGCTCCAGCTGTTAATGCTTTGAAGGTGTTCTACCAGGAGACTTCATGATAGACAGTGTGGTCTCACTCTGATAACTGAACTTAAAGGTGTGAGGGATTTTCTTAGAACCAACATAACTAGAGTTCAAACAGTCAGTTCAATCCTGACTGACCTGCATCACAATGGAAAACACAGAGCTGGTTGTGGATCCAGCACTCATGGCGCTGAGGCAGGAGAACCATGAAGTGTAAGAGTCATGTCTTTGAATTCCAGGCCTTATCTTGTCTAGACTGACTGAGACACTTTCCTGTCTCCTCTGTCACGGTCACGTGAAGGAAGGGATGCTTGTTCAACTGGGTAGCACAGGCACCATCTCAGGCCTCTCCTGACTGCAAGGTCACAAGTGCATCATCAATCCCTAATTACAAGACCACATTAAAGTCTAGATGCTGTTTCAAAGCATACATGGCATCTGTACCTCTTAGAACGAGCAAACATATTGATGTCTGTGTCTGGGCGCACACAAAGCACACATTTTCTGATTTCACTGCCCATCCTTTCCCTGAATGCGTGTGTTGGGCCCACATTTTGCTCTCACACAGAAGAACCCTTGATTCCTGATGGCCTAAATAGGAGCATCCATCTTGCTCATGTCATTTTCAAAGAAAGCAAAATATTTTAAGTGCCTAGGCCCCACAGAGACATTCCTCACCCCCTGGAGAAATTCAGACAATGGGTGGACTTTCAGGGTCAGCCCATCACCTTCGCTAACAAATGCTGTCCCAATGCTCATCTGTCTCCTGGCTCCTCCTGCACGAATATGGATGCCTTCCTATGTCTTACTAAGGTTAGAAGAACCTGAGTGCTGGGGAATGAGTCTCTGGAGAGGATATGATTCACACCCCAGTAGAGCAGGCTCCCAGCCACCTGCTCCCACCACCCCTCAGGGTCCCAAGGGTGAACAAACCTAACCTAAAGGGCCCCAAGTCTCCCTGGTCGGATCTATTACATGCATTAAAATAATTTACGCTCCATCATATAAAGTGTTTAATTCATCATGCCATCACCCATTCCAGAGCGCTCTTCTTCATCGTGAATTAGTTTTTGAAGTATTTATGTGGACCTCACCGAAAATCACTCCAGTCAGCAAACTGAGAAATGGAAAGGCATTAAGGGGAGATGTTGACCCCAGGGTCAACAGGCATGAGTGTGGCTGGGGTCAGAAGGGTGATAGAGGGGGCTGGGATGGCTGCAGGTGACATGGCCAGGCTCTAGAGCTTTGTCCCTACCTTAACCTACACCTTAACACTAACAGGAGCCTGTGTAGTCTTTAACATTAGTGGCTATGAGAGTAGCTGATCTGGGTAGAATTTCCATCCCCAGGTGGGCATGGTGAGATGCACCAGTAATCCTAGCTCTTCACAGATTGAGACAGAATGCTTCTGAGTTTGAGCAGCCAGTTTGAGCTCCTTAATAAGACTCTGCCTCCAACACTCAAGGGCCAGGATATTGTTAGGTAATAGAACACTTGTCTAGCATACTCAAGGCCTTGATTTGACCCTAGTACTGAAAAACAAAATGCATCGTCATGAAGACACTGTCTCCTTCGGCAAGGCTGTGTGCTGGAGTCACTCTGAGGTAGATGAGGAAAACTTTACTGCGGAGCCCTAATCAAGGCTTTATGCAGGGAGCTGGTCCCAGACAACCCTAGTGGGGGCTATTAGAGTAACCTGTCGGGAAGCAGTCTTTCACACCTACATCCCAACACTGGAACTCAAGGCAAGGAGGATCGCTCTCATGTACACCACACACTGCTGCTCTGTGGTTGAACTACGTCAATATTCTTTGTCTGAGGCAGGGTGAGGGAGTTTGTTTTCTAGAGACTGTGAGATTTGTTTTCATTATTACTATTATTTCTTCTTCTTCTTCTTCTTCTTCTTCTTCTTCTTCTTCTTCTTCTTCTTCTCCTCCCTCCTCCTCCTCCTCTTCCTCCTCTGAGTGTGCTGAATATAAGTGACTACACACTTATAGTTTCTTCTAAGAATAATTTTATTATCTTTACTTATTTCTATGAGTCTGCTTGTGTGTGAGAATGTTTGCACAAATATAAGTGATTGCTTACAGAGGCCAGAGAGGACGTCAGAGCTAAAGTCACAGGTGGTTGTGAGCTGCCCAATATGGCCATGGAACTAAACCTGGGTCCTCTGGAAAAATACTATATGCTCTTAACTGCTGAGCCAGCTCTATGCCTTTCTTTTGCCCCCTCCCCACATGCTGGGTGTTGAACACAGGACTGTGTTTGTGACATTCAGCAAAGTGCAATACCACTCCGGGAAGTTTGTGAACTACCACATAGTCCTCACCAACCTACTGATGACTACCAAAGATAAGAATTTTTATATGTTCAATGTGTATTTAGTGAGGTCCTGTATTGTACTAGGCAATGATTCTACCAAAGCTTTAAAAGACAGAGACCCCCCTCACCTCCACCCCATAAATCCAACAAGAAAAGCAGACCAGAAGTATGGAAGAAAAAAAATATTTCAGGAAAACAAAAATAAGGTTCTTCTTGTGGTGTGAATTCAGGGGCACAGGAATCCATTGGTGACAGAAGGGGACACAGAGTGCCAAGCATGGTAAAGATAAGGAGGAGACACATGTACAAAAGCCCTGGAGTAGGAACAGGTTTGGCAAGTCTAGAGTACAAAATCCATTTCGGCTCTAGGTTGGTCTTCCCGAGGGCCTTGGGGTGAAATCAGCCTGCCAAAGGCCAGAAGAAGTAGGACCCACAAAAGAAAGAAATGGCATGCACACTAGAGTATGGGTGAGCCTTAGTGTCTTATACCTAAGTGAAATGAGTCAGATGGGAAAAACCGGACAGTGTGTGGATCTATAGAGATAAAACATTCAGGACAGGGAGCCTGCAGGCCCAGCAAGCAAGCTGGAGGCGGTTGGAGGCCTGCTTCAGGATTCGGAGGTTTTCTATGGAGCCTCAGAACACTTATACTGATGTTCTAAAAGTTTCAACCTCACATTTTGACGTGGTAGAATTTTATGTTATATGAATATCACTTCAATAAAATAAACATGTTGGTTGCACATGTACTCTGTGTTTATTTTCAGGCCAGCGGCATCCTGCAAGGGAGGTCCTTCGGGAGTTTCCTCTCCTGCTTGGTCTTCTTCCAGACCAGAGCATTGTTAACTCGGCTACTCGTCTCTGGGGTGCTACCCAGAACTCCCTTTCTCACTTTCCCGCTCAATCTTTTGCTGGATTCTGCTGTGGGAAGTCTCCTGAACTTGGCTGTGCCCCCAGCACAATTCACAGACTGCTGCAGCCAGCTTGCCCATCACTGCAGAGATCTGACTCCCAATAGCAGCAATGGTCCAGGGAGAGAATGTTAGTACCTTAGTGCACCTGAATTGCCTGGACTGCTGGGATCACTGCAGCCCCATTCTTGTTCCTTCCTCAACTAAGACTGCTCTCTCAGGGTCTAGAGTGTTCAAGGCTTCACCTCTCACCCCTGCTGGCCAGGGCTCTTTTCAATCTGAGTCACCAGGCTGGTTAACAAGTAGCCACAACACCAGGTCTGTGCCCAGGACACCTTCCTGCTGCCTCTGGCAGCAAGAAAGACCTGGCACCCTAGCCTGATGCCATGCTTCACAAAGTGACCAGCCTGGGGCACCTTGCCAAGATCTCTGCAAAGTACTTGACAGAGAACCACCCCCATTATCCTATCCTGGGCTAAAAGAAGGAGGAAATAAAACCTGAAAACAAAACTACCCAGCAGAGAGCTTCCCCATTAGGCTGGTTGACTCTCAGGGTTGGGGAGTCTCCAAACTGCTCTTAGTGAAGCTTGAATGTGCATCTGTATAGAGCACAGCTTTCCCAACCCACCAGGGAAATGGCCCCAGTGTCCCACCAGCTCCAGAAGTTTCTAATTTTCTTGTACATGGTAGCTGAAACAAATGGACAGACAGTGGGCAGTGCAAAGAGGCTGGACAAGACAGCATCGGGGAGACAGGCCTTGCTTTACCAATGCTTACCTCTTAGACACAGACCTTTGGTACAGAGCTTGTTTCTTCCTGGCCATTTACCTAAATCAGCCACCTCTAAACCACGTTGTACACAAAGAAAAGACTATCTGAAGGCGTCATGGACCACTCTCCTGGGCTTTTCTCTTTTTCAACCATGCATTCTTGGTTATGTTTGTAATGTGGTCTCTGACCCACATCTTTGCCAGCCATTTTCTCCCAGGCCTCCTGTCTCTTTGAAAAGTACACGATGATAACACTTCAGACACATTGTAATAGTCAACTTCACAACCCACTTTCCACTGGGAACCCCTCCCTGCATCTCTTGGGTTACCAGGTAAGTGGATTGATGGAGCGCGCTTTACCGCCTCACCGGGCGAACTTCACATAGCCCCGTGCATAAATAATCACATGTTTTATAAATAGCCGTGGACAAGAGGCTGTAAAACAACAAAGATATATTTGTGCCTTTATGTCCTAGAAGTATTTCCTAAAACGACTGTTTTATTTGGTGTGGGTTAAATGGGGGGGGGGGAGCGTGTGCGAATACATTAACAGTCCCCAAAGTTTTTCCCCCCTGGCCCCTCCCCCCAAAGTGAGGGCAGCACTGTAGTTAGCAAATTGATAAGCTTCTGTGGGCAAGCTTTATTCGTTCTGACATGAGCCTATGACACTTTATAAAAAGAAGTAATCCAGAACAATCTCTAGGTAATTAACACCTAGATAAACAAACATAAATTTCTATATTGCGTTTATTTGGACTACCATTCAAATATGCGTGAACCATGCTTTTTTAATTAAAAGATAAATCCATGTGACACTTAGCCTCAAACTTAATTATTCAGCATAGTATAATAAAAAATAGAGCCCATTAAATGTGTCTTACACTGTATTTCTGTATTAACAGCAAAAACAGTTCGGTCTGGGATCATTTAAATTTTCCCCTCCCCTTTGCTTGTGAGTTTTCTGTTCACATAAGCCTCCCTCTCTCTCCAGTCTCCCCCTTTCCCACCCCAACATCTCCCTTTTCCTCTCAACACCAACAGGTGAAGAGATTAAAACCCTACCCAAACCTCTACATGGAATGCTCAGCTGGGTGACATTTTTAATATCGAATTACAAGAGGCATATTTTTTTTTTTCTTCCCCATGGAAACATAGCTCTCATCTGGCGAAATGTGCCCAGCCCATCTTGAAATGAAGATCACAATATTTAATAGTAATTTCTTTGTGCTTGTGCTTACAACCCACCAGGTGAGGTTTGGGTAATATACTGTTGCTATGCAGATGTTAAACGGAGAGAGAAGTGTACAGGTCCCAGACTGCAAGAGACAGAAGGGTGATCATTGGTAAAGTTTTCTGATGCACAGTAAGTATCATGATGTTGATCAGCAGCTCAGCCACTTCTGCCTGCAAGGAAGAGAAATGGGAATTCACCCTGGAGACATTGACCACTTCACTACGGACCAGACAGACTGGGTCAGCCTCTCAAAGAGACCCCAGAACTCCTACTCAGGGGCCATGCCCATTGTCAATTTTAAGTCTGTAGCAGAGCAGGAGAGAAGAGTCCAACCATTGTCCCTTTGTCAATGTTTGTATTTAGAGATCTCTGTCTTCTGTGGCATATTCACATTGCATTCTCAGTTGATGACATTGTTTGGGTTGGCCCAGGCATGTCTTCAGAGGCAGTGGGCTTACACCCTGAGCAACCATCCTTTTGGATTTGTCCAGGACTACCATACTGAAAGCCTTATATTGGGGGCTGGGGGAGGGACAGCGCATTTCAAAACAGTGAGTCACACCTCTGTAGTCTCCATCAGCACAATGTCTCTGTCATCTTTAGCCTATCTGTCCACAAAAGGAGCTATTTAAAGACTCCATCTAGGGGCCTAAAAAAAAAAAATGGGTCAGCAGTTAGAAGCACTGGCTGGTCTTCCACAGGGTCAGGTTTTGATCACCCATGCAGCAGCTCACAACTGTCTCTAACTTTGGTTTCAGGGTATCTGATGCCCTCTTGTGGCCCTTGTGGACACCAAGCATGCAAGTGGCACCTTCAGGCACCAGTACACATAAAATCAACTTTTTTAGTGTTGACTTCTAGTCTGAAGACTACTGAATTCACCCTCCTCCTGGGGGACAGAAGAGCCAACAGAGATTACAACTGACATTCTCTCTGTAAGTCTGTGAGGAAGTCATGGGGATCACCTGGCACTGAGTCAGCTGAGATGAACACCACCTGAAAACAGTGAACCTGTGGAATGTACCACCCTAGGATTCCTGGCCACGGTCACTTTAGACAGCTACCTGCAAGTCTGGTGAAGTCTCCTTGGGTTTTTTCATAGGAACTCATGGGCAGTGTGTCATTTCCACCTTATACAGTGGCACTAGCATTTTCCACTTTGCAGATGAAACTGTGGATTTGGAAAAACACAATGGTCCCAGAAAAGGGAGGTTGAGGCCCATCTCAAAAGCCCTTCCTACACCTGCTCTGTGCCTGCTTCTTACTTTCCCAGGAGCCTCCCAGGATAGCAGCCCCTTTTCTTCACGAGTCTCCCTTTCAGGTAGTTTATATCTGTTTGTGTGACTATTTTATTACAATCTCTTCTCTTCTTAGACAGTGTTCTATGGGCCAGCTTGCAGCTATAATTCTAAGTTACAAGCCAATATCCTATCCATGGGAAGGTCTAGGGACATGTTAGTTGAACAACTCAGTAAAGCCCTACCTGACTTCACTCCAGACGTTCCCATTGCACCAGTCATCCTTGAGAATGTTGTATAGGATAGAAAGGTTGGCAAGCACATGCTGTAGGCATGTATCTACATGTGTGTCACCTACATGGATGTGAAAGTCTCACAGCCACCTGACATAGCACTGGACTGAGAGCGATGGTCAACTCTGCCCAGGTAAAGTGTTCATACCCAAGGTTGCTGATGCTGCCCTGGAAAGCAGCCCTCCTGACTTCAAAGTGCTTTGTGAACTGTGCATGTAACCCCCAGCATGACTGTGTTCCTTCTTACCTCTTCAAAGATGTAACGAATTAACTCAGGACAGTTCGACTACTCAGCATGAGGCTGGGGAGATGGCTCAGTTGCTAAGAGAGCAAACTGTGCTTCCAAAGAGCCAGTGTTCAACTCCCCGCACCCACATGGTGAAGTACATTATCACCTATGACTTGAGCTCAAAGCCCTTCTGTCCTGTTAGAGCACTGTGTGCACATATGTGCAGACCCACACCTGCATATAATTTTTAAGTAAATTAAAAAAAAAAGAACCTCCCTCAGACTTAGGCAATAAGCATGGAATACAGTTGGCTTTATCTTCAAGTTACTACCCATCAACCCCCAGGTTGTGTTTTTTTTACACTTCACTAACTGCGCCAGGGGTCTGTAACTATGTCAGAGCCTAAGTGGAGTTGGACAGAAAATGCTTCTCAAAGTTGTTCCCTGCTTCCACGTTTATTTTTATAACAGCTTTATGGAGGCCTAATTCACATATCATATAATTCACTCTTTGGAAATGTATAGGTTGGTGAAGTTTGGTACAGTCACCAAAGCAGGACACTGACATTGCTACCCAATTTTAGAACATTTCTTTATCAACTCAAAGAAACCTGGACATCATTTGTGGTCAATGTCTGTTCTTCCTTTCTCAAAGCCTCTGAAAACTAATGATTTAATTTCTGACTCTGGACGTGCCACCTTTAGATAAAGCAAAGTCATCACACATGGCCTTGTGGAGCCGGCTCGTGCCATGCTTTCCAGGCCCACCTGTGCTGTGTGTCATTAGGGACTTCATTCGTTGTTAAAGTATAATAATATTCCTTTCCATACATGCATACTCTTTGTTCAATAACCACATAGATTTTTATTTATGTTTTGTTGGAAGTATGCCTGTTCCTTTAGAGGCCAGAAATGAGCACCAGATACCACAAAACTGGAATTACAGACAGTTATGAGCCACCACGTGTGTGCTAGAAATTGAACCCAGGATTCAATACAAGAGCAGCCAATACCCTTAAATATTAGGCCATTTCTCCAACCCCATCATAACACAATTTTTTTTTCCGAGAAATTTTGAACCAATATGGAAAAGACAGAAGACAATACAAGATTCTGATGGCTAGTTGCTCTCAGAAACTCAGAAGGCCTGGCACTATATTACTTGTTGTGATGGTTTGAATGATAAGGACCCCCCATATATTTAAATACTTAGTCCCCGTTTGGTGGAACTGTTTGGGAAGGATTAGAAATAACGGTCTTATTGGAGAAGGTGAGTCTCTGGAAACAAGCTTTGAGGTTTCTAATGCCCACACCATTCCAAGTTATCCTGCCTTGTGCTTTTAGGTCCAGCTCTCAGCTACCATTCAAGCACCAATCCTGCCTGCCTGCCGCCATCACCACCTTCCCCGCCATCTTGCCCTCTCATAATGGCCATGGACTTTAACCATCTGAAAGTGTAAGTGCAAATAATGCCTTTCTTCTAAAAGTTATTTAGTCAGTTTTTTTTTCATGGTGATAGGAAAGTAATTCAGACATTCATGGAGAGGATGTGCAAATGGCTGGGGTAGCTGCACCAAAAGGAATGGAGACTCCTCTTCCTGATTGTGTCTCCCTCTCTACTGTGATGCTCTCCCTGTGGCTTTCAGGGCCACCATGCACAGGGGTGGAGCAAAAGTTACAGCACTCACTCACTTTCCATGCTCCTTTTTCTAATGGTTCACCCAGGTCTCCTCACTGTAACCTCCTAGTTCACCCATGATGTCTTCAGTGACACGCCATTGCAGCTGAGGACAGACCGTCATATCCCATGGGGAATTCCAATGAATGCGGGCAGATGAGTTTGCTGGCAGGGACCTAGAGCGTCCTCCTGTGGACAGAGTTGCAGCATGCACTGAATAAAGCTTGTATTTGAGACCAAACAGGACAGCACAGCATACATCAAAGTGATGCTCTACCATTCACGTGGCAGGTACTTAACAGAGTTCTGTGCAGCAGTTAGGAGACCCATGCAGATTGTTCTCTGGTATGAAGGAGATAAAATACTTTCTTACATATGACTCTTTAAAGGATATGTTGACTTTTACTCTATCATTTTATGTATGTGAGTTTTTGCCTGTGCGCGCTATATGCATACAGTTCCTACGGCAGCCAGAAGAGGACATCAGATCCTTCTGGAACTGGGGTTACAGATGGTTGTAATCCACCATGTGGGTGCTGGTAACTGAACCCTGGTCTTCTGAAAGAGCAGCAAGTTTTCTTAACTGATGGGCCATATCTCCAGCTCCATATAATTTTTAAAAAAATCTTTTTACTAGTAAAGAGGAATAATAGATCCTGGTGGCTGAACAGCCTTATATAATCACTATTTTATAAGGACCTGGATATTTCTGTAAGTTTTGTCTTACTAAGAGTTCCATCTAGAGCCTCAGTCCTCTAAAGAAGCAACAATCACACACACACACACACACACACACACACACACACACACACACACACTGCATGTGCGCAATCAAAAAGTGGAAGCCAGAGACCCTGTCTCAAGCAAATAAAACAAACAAATAAATAAGGGACTGAAGAAACATCTCGGTGGTTAAAAGCACTACTTGCTTCTCTTGCAAAGCACACGGGGTTCCATTCTCAGCACCCATACAATAGCTCAAAACCATTTACTTCAGCTCCTAGAGATCTGGCACCCTCTTCTGGCTGCTGTGGGCACTGCATGCATATGGTGCACAAGCATACATCCAGACAGAGCACCTACAGGCATAAAGAAATAAATCTTTAAAACAATAACAAGTTCAACAAAAGCCCAAAGCCATGAGGATATTTGCCATGCAGAATATGGCAAGCTTTTTTTTTTTTTCATAAGTGAAGAATGGTCAAGTTTTGCCAAAGACTTCCAAGCAGGAAAAGATAGGTTTTATTCTTTGTGGAACTCAGAAAAGCACTTTTTTTGGTTCGGGTTTTTGTTTTTGCAAAGGTAGAGGTTTTATTGCATAAAACACTGGATAAAACTGGATTGCTTCAAAGACATTTTATTCCTAACAGCAGAAAGAAAACAGTCATTGCTGAAAAAAACAACTTTTAATACTTTCTATACCAGAATAAAGTTCTGTCAACGGATGTATTATAATAATAAATAATGACCAAGAATAAACTTTAAATACAAAGTGTTCTACTTGTTACAAGCATAGCAACAAACTCCTCTACTCTATGATCTCAGAGTTCCTCCAAGATAGAATGTAGACGGGGTTAGAAACAGCATCACAGACTACAGAAGTCACAGGGGAAAGACTGACATATGCAGATATGAGAGCCTGGTGACATGCGACGCTGACATGGCATCGCAGAGGCTGTCACGGGCTTGTATTACAAGTCACGAATGTTCTGGAAAGAAATCCTGTGTCAGAGGGAAGAGGAGGACATTATTCGGACCGGACAAAGTGGAATCAACACACACGCCACGAAGAAGGGGAGTATGTTCCCAGTGTCACAAACAGAATTATTGCCTGTAGCGTCTGAAGATGCTCGGAGGACACAAGAAGACACTGTACCAGCGCCAAAGTGCTAGACACGGAATGTGGATCTCTCTCTCTCTCTCTCTTTTTTTTTTTTCTACTTTTTTCTTTTTTATTATTTTTTCTTTTCTTTTTTTTTTTTTTTTTTTAATTTCTCTTTGCTAAGATACCACAGGTTGGGCAAACACACAGAAAGCAAGCCAATGGCACAGTCACCAAACACAGCAGTGCACTTAACCGTTAAATGCTCACTACAGTCGGTTTTCCACCAGCATCTCTAGGCCTCTGCAGAGCACGGAGACAGCCATAGTCCGTCACCCGAGTTAAGTAAGGCAGTGAGAACTATTCTAGAGAGAAAAAAAAAAAAAACAGAAAAGAAAGGAATAGGGGGGGGAGGAAAAGCAGCAAGAAAGTAGCTTGCTTTATGCCAGATGGGTCCACGCTGCAGAACGGCCTCATTCCCAGTGAAACCCCGGTTGGATGACACCCTTTGACAGCATATGCAAACCGGATTCCTTATTAGCCTGAAATTCAGTCTCAGGATAGTGCTAAGAATTTTATTTACATTGATTGCAGCTTTAGTATTTTTGTAAACTGCTATAGGCAGAGTTGAAGTTTTTAAGGCCCTGGGGTTTTATTGTGTGCTCCCAGACTGCAAGGAAATATTGACTTTTCCCCCTCTCTCTCCAAGTCTAAATGATTTCGTTCTCGAAGTTAATACCTCACTATGTCTTCACCGTTACAAGCAACCATAGCAATTTCATGTCACTCATAGGAAGTGTGTTAGAAGGGGGGAGTTTTTACAGCAACCTAGCAGATTCAAGAAGAATCTTTCTATGAGTTTTCTCACATCATTGTTTTGGTTTTGGTTTTTTAAGAGTTGTGTTTCCTTGTCAACCCTCAAAATCTCCCTCAGTGTGGTGCAGAACTGGATAAATTTTGTCTGTCCAATCAGTAAAACACATTTGTTTCACAAAAAATGAACATTCTAACCCAAACTGTTTTCTTCATTAGTGACAGACAGCCGGGGGTTTAGATTCATGTTTTAATACAAGTTATTTTGGAAGAGCTCACAGGAGAAGAAAAAAAAAATTTTGCTTCATGCTCACAACACTTAAAAAGTAACACATGAAGAAAGAAATCTGGTGACAAGGGTTGGGATAGAGTCAGCTAAAGTAAAAAGTGTCTTAAACCATAATGTAAAGCAGTCTTCCTCATTAACAAAGAAACTATCGTTGTTTACCAGAACTTTCCATGGACAGTAGAATTCAGTTGGTGGTCTGGTTTCATAATGATTGTTTCTAGAATGTTTCCTACAGTTTGTTTTTAATATCAAATATTTTCCTTCATCTAGATGTTTCAAAACGACAACTCAGGAAAGAAAATAATAAAATAAAAAGCATTTTTTTCCATACTGCAATTTGATCTTAAAAAAAAAAATGACTCATCAACCTGCAAAGGACATTTGTCTGCAGACGCTTCCTGACCACTGATTCATCGGGGTGTATTTTTTTGAAGCACACTTTAGATTGCTAGCTTCCACAGCACTGGTCAGGCCTGGCGCTCGCTGGCTGCGTGCGGGCCAGCTAGTATTTCTCCCAGAGTGCAGAGTGACACCATGTGAATTGATTTTCCCTGCAGTGACCGCCCCAGTCTGACTGGCACCTCAGCTGCCTCCCAGCTCATCTCATTAGGGGGCTGAGTGAATGACAGCAGCTGGTGTCAGATTATAGAGGTGTTTGCAAGAAGGAAAACACAGACCCTTGGAGGCCATGCAAATCGCTCAGACGGTATCATTTCATTTTAGTTTAGTTGTTTTTGTTGTTGTTGTTGTTGTTGTTGTTGTTGTTTTATGGGTTTTTGGGCAAAGATGACTTTCCAATTGGAAAGGACTCCAGCTTTCAGAGCTCAGAGGACACAGGGGCATTTCTGAAATCACTTTCTCCCACCTGCGTTGCTTGGAAGTTCTTGTTACTGGGTAACAGTGTAGCAGCCATGTTCAAGGGCTGGAGGATTTTTCTTTTTAATATATATATATAGATAGATATCTTTTAAATTTTTTTAAAATGTTCTATACACTAGTGAGGGGGTTGTACACGATTCCTGCCCCCCCCCTTGGAATGCAGTTAGCAAACTGGTGAAACCAGATGTAGCATTTAAAACTGTAGAGAGGGGTGTTGCAGTGGACAGGCTATGCTCAGTTGCCCTCTTCCCGGCCCTGGCCTCTCTCATCTGTTAGCTCAGTGAAGCTCCCCGCCTTGACAGTTGCAGCCTCCTCAAAATTCCCAGAAGCCTCTGAGTCAACCCTGGAACGTTTGAACCTTCGGTCAGGATACTGGCTATTGTCAAAAGGCATTCGATGAACGCAGAGGACGTGGGTCTTCAGGTTTCCCTTCTGCGAGGCACTGTAGGGGCAGTAGTGACATTGGAAAGGCCTGTGACCTGTGTAGAAAGAAAGTGTCCAGTCAGCTGTGCTTCACACCTCCATTACCAGCCCATCCTGAGTTGTAGGGCCATTACCCCCACCCCACCCTACTCCACCCTATCAATGATATCACAGTCACTCTAGCAAAATTCAACCAAGAAGGGGTAAGAATGCAGTGTGTTAGGCACACCAAGTGAGGTTTGGATTATCTTCCCATTCTCACCAGAATTTTTTTATTTAGATTTTCCAGAAGAGGAAAGAAAAATTACCAATATCCAGAAACATTTCTATAAAATAGTTTAGAACTGATATTATGTAAATGTTTACATAACAAGAAATGGGGCACACTGTTCCATGTTTTGCGTTTATTTATTGTGTGTGTACATATACACGTACACACGTGGATGGCCTTAGAGCCCACAGAGCATGTGTGGATATGAGAAGACCACTTTTGAGAGCTTTTCATCTCCTTTCACAGCGTGGGCTTCTGGGGCTGAATTAGGTTCTCAAACTTGGCTCAAGTGCCCTTTCTGGTTGAGTATCTCACCCGCTCATATCCCAGCTTTTATTGACAGTACTCAAAACTTTACTTATGGATGCTGAATTCTGATTTGAAGTGGCATCAAACAATTTTATTTAAGGCTTTTTCCCCTAACTATTTTTTTTTTTTAATGTAAAACCATTCTTAACTTACCAGTGTGTGCTAAAAAGAGACCACAAGAAGATTGGATCAGTAAGTATATTTTGCTAACTTTAGATACACCCAAACCCATTAAGTTTCTGTACTGGGTATCCATACTCGAGGCTGAAGGTAAGCCTACTTCATTTTCTTATATATCATGGACTCTTGACTAATAACAGACCAAGAATGAGGAGTAAATTTGTTTTTTGGGGAGGGAGGCGTTAAGGAGATAGATGCCAAGTAACCCTGCTCTAAGCAAAGCTGCAAGGAAAGACCGAGTGATGAGGCTTTAGAAGTTGGAAGTGTCAGGACAGACATCAAGGACCATACCATCGGATAAAGGTCAGCCTGAGCACCAAAGCATTGAGATTTGGGGTTGGAGAGATGCTCAGGGGTTAAAAGCACTGGCTGCTCTTCTAGAGGGCCCTAACTTCGTTTCTAACTTCTAAGCTGGAAGTTCATAAGTACCCGTTACTCTTTCTCCATAGAATCCTGCATCCTCTTCTGACCTCCGAGGGCACTGCGTGCGTGCACACACACACACACACACTTAAAAAAATAATAATATGGAAGATTTGAGTCAGATGACAAAATGACAGTTTTCTAGAAAAGCTCCTATGTAGAACAACTGACAAGTTCTTATGGAAGTCGTTTTGATCCTGAAACTTTAATCTCTCTATGCTGTGCACGGCAGCTCAAACACCCCTGAAGTCAGTGAAGTGTCTGCTTTGGGAAGAGACAGTGGAGCAAGCGCTTGTCTCTCTGATGCCAGGAAGGGGTGGGTGGGTGTTCACTCCCTAAAGCTCAAAAGCTGCTCCACCCTGCACTGGAGGGAAGCCCAACCTTGTTTGCTTAAGTGAACCAGTAAATAAGGAGGCTGATTGCTAGTCCCTGAAATATTCAAAAAGCAGAGTTGGGATGTTTCCAGTCACTGGGGAAAGACCTCTGTGTATTCTCAAAGAGTAGTCTATTTCTGAGAGCCAAGCTTTCTCTCTCTCTCTCTCTCTCTCTCTCTCTCTCTCTCTCACACACACACACACACACACACACACACACACACAC